>CM051261.1:59971863-60224363 GCA_027921565.1 Artemia sinica
ACACCACACACACACACACACACACACACACACACACACACACACACACACACACACACACACACACACACACACACACACACACACACACACCACACACACACACACACACACACACACACACACACACACACACACACACACACACACACACACACACACACACACCACACACACACACACACACACACACACACACACACACACCACACACACACACACACACACACACACACACACACACACACACACACACACACACACACACACACACACCACACACACACACACACACACACACACACACACACACACACACACACACACACACACACACACACACACACACACACACACACACACACACACACACACACACACACACACACACACACACACACACACACACACACACACACACACACCACACACACACACACACACACACACACACACACACACACACACACACACACACACACACACACACACACACACACACACACACACACACACACACACACACACACACACCACACACACACACACACACACACACACACACACACACACACACACACACACACACACACACACACACACACACACACACACACACACACACACACACACACACACACACACACACACACACACACACACACACACACACACACACACACACACACACACACACCACACACACACACACACACACACACACACACACACACACCACACACACACACACACACACACACACACACACACACACACACACACACACACACACACACACACACACACACACACACACACACACACACACACACACACACACACCACACACACACACACACACACACACACACACACACACACACACACACACACACACACACACACACACACACACACACACACACACACACACACACACACACACACACCACACACACACACACACACACACACACACACACACACACACACACACACACACACACACACACACACACCACACACACACACACACACACACACACACACACACACACACACACACACACACACACCACACACACACACACACACACACACACACACACACACACACACACACACACACACCACACACACACACACACACACACACACACACACACACACACACACACACACACACACACACACACACACACACACACACACACACACACACACACACACACCACACACACACACACACACACACACACACACACACACACACACACACACACACACACACACACACACACACACACACACACACACACACACACACACACACACACACACACCACACACACACACACACACACACACGCTGAAATATTCTTACAGGTTGAAATTGCGTTTCTAACCCCTTAGTCTATAACGTGCTGCGAAAACAGCGTCAGATAGAAATGCGCTGTGGAAACAATTTATGCGATGTTTGAATTTCTACTTAAAAAATTCTTAATTTTTGACGGGTTAAAATATAATTCAGTTGATATGTAGTGAAGCATTGGAATTATCGGATATACGGAAAAAAGCGGCACATGTACCGCTCACACAGGGAGGGGGGGGGACCTTTGGGGGCTGGGAGCTTCCTTTGGAGTAGAAGGATTGGAGCTCTTTTGAGTTAGGGTAGAGGACTTCACAATACCGTTCAAATAGAACTTGTGTATTATATCAACCCTAGAATTTCAGTCTCAAATTCCTTTCGAAAACAACTTTTAAGAATCTTTTTTTCTCGTGTTAATATCTTGTCGAAGATAAACTCACTTTTGTAGCGATTGACTAGCATTCCAATTTATACCTGTGGGATTAAAAATTCACCCTTCTCGATGGGACATTTGATAAACGGATTAAATATACACACAAAAGCTAGGTGCAAAACACATCTCAGTTTAAGGATGATTGTTCGATTTTCAACTGTGAAATAATAGTTATTTGTTTAAAGAAATAATCGGATTTTTTTTTGCATTAGAAAACATCTTGGTTAAAAGAGAAATTGCAGGTAAAGTTTTATAAATCTATGATAAGCTATTTGCTACTTCTGTGTGTTATAACCACTCTTTTATATATTGCTAATTTGGTTAATGAAAGAAAATGAAATAGGATTATTATTATAGAATAGTTTAGAAACAAATTTAAGTTTTACTCATCAAAAGTTATGCAGTTGAGAAAAAATTTGTCTTATTTTTGAAAAAAAATACGGAAAAGAAAAAAAATATATACATTTACAAGTTCTGGCTGCACTTGTACATCAGAAGTCCCTGCCAAGGCTTGAAGAGGAGCGTTCCCTCCATCTTGATCAGATGAGGCTGAATCGAATTTCTTGTCAGGTTGCATAGAGACTCCTGGCGGGTCCAACGAACTAGCAGATCTGATTACTGTTGGCCTTGCAGCTTGCATTGATGTGATATCATCCCGTCTTGGTCTCTTTTCAGAGGGAGGGCATGAATCCATCTCAATATCCTTAAACACAAGAAGAAAAATTTAGTAATAAGCCCTCTTTTACAGATAAATTGCCCTCTAAAGTTTATTCTGATGTTTGTAGCACTTTAGAAATATTTAAAAAGCTTCTTAAGTAGAATTTTGGAAAATTTTGAGTTTGGAGGGAAGGGGGGGGGGGCTAAGTCCCCCCTGAAATTTGAATTTACTAGTAAAATGGGGGGGCATTAGTCCTTCAATTCCATAGTAACAAACACGAAAAGTTGACAATTATATGCAAAGCTTTTAAAAGTTATATACCTAAATTACTAATATCATGGTACTAAACCGTCAAAATTTGAAATAAAAAAACAAAATGACAAAATTTAATTAGCTAGCTCAATTCTTACTTATTCAAAATATTAACAGAGGGCATTGGATCTTCAATTCCATAGTATCGAAACACAAAAAGTTGACAATTATATGCAAAGCTTTTAAAAGTTATATACCTAAATTACGAAATACTGAAAATCACAGAAAAAAAGGAAGAAAAAGATTCCTGGACATAGCCTAAACTAAAAAATTATTAAGTATATAAGGAATTCGCCCTCTAGCTTATATCTCACCCTATACGCTTGTTTTTTTTTGTTTTTTTTTTTAGCATTTTCAAAAGATATATCTTATCCAACCTTTATGATTCGAACGAAATTCGAACTTTAGTGTAAAGAGCAAGATATTGAGGAGGGATGCGACCTTTCATATCTGCCGAAACTAATATGCAAATTCTATTTTAATTTTTCATATACAATGAACCAAAATCAAAGTGAGCATGCCTCTCTTTTTTGAATATTTACTAAAATTGAAATACATGGATCGTTTAATATTTAAAAGAAGGAAGCTTTTTAAAAGAGGTAACAAATTTAACTCTGAAAGTTCCAACTTAATACATAAATTCCTTAATGAAGAAATACTTTTGTTTTTTTTTCACCTTACAATGAACGTGCTAGAATTGATACATTGACCCCCTCCCTGTCTTAAATTTTTATAAAACCAGCTTAATCATCTGTTAAACCCTTTTTACTTTCATAAAGATATATCTTTGTGATAACCAACCTTTGTGATGTGAACGAAATTCGAACTTTAGTGTAAAGAGCAAGATATTGAGGAGGGGGGCGACCTTTCATATCTGCCGAAACTAATATGCAAATTCTATTTTAATTTTTCATATACAATGAACCAAAATCAAAGTGAGCATGCCTCTCTTTTTTGAATATTTACTAAAATTGAAATACATGGATCGTTTAATATTTAAAAGAAGGAAGCTTTTTAAAAGAGGTAACAACACGGTGAAAAAAAAACAAAAGTGTAAGGAAGGAATTTCTTCCTTAACTTAATGACGAGACAATGTCTTTTTATTATAATAATGAGAAAATTTTACTCACCAGAAGTTGCTTAGAATATTCCATATCTATGTAAATGATCGCAAAAATACCGATACTAATAGGTTGAATGAACTATTCAAACTGTTGAAAATCCTAATTTGAAACCTGAATATATACAAAAAATAATTGAATATATTAACAGCGAAACAAGACATGCTGGTTTTTCTAACACGGGTTTACCCTAAAAAAGACATGTATATACTTTGAATTAGAAATCTGGTAAATTGCTTCAGAACAACTTGTCCTTCACAACACGTTATGCAAGGTCCAGAATAACACAGAAATTGCTATGGCTGTACGCAAATAACATAGAAATTGCTATAGCTTCAAGCAAATAACACCGGAAGGAACATAAAGGCCCCAAATAGCATAGGAAGGAACGTAAAGGCCCCCAAAATAGCATAGGAAGGAACATAAAGGCCCAGAATAGCACAGGAAGGAACGTAAAGGCCCAGAATAACATTGAAATTGCTATATGTCTAGGCAAATCCAGAAGGCGCATTCTACTAATAACTGTCTTACTACTCCAATTTAGAAAAGAACCCAATTTTTTTCCTACTTATCTACCGCTCCATAAATAATTCCCTAGCACTGAAAAAGGCATAACCCTCCAATCGAGTCAATAATTTGTCTTAATGCTCCAATTTAGAATTTGAATGACGTGGGTGGCTCTTTAGTAACATTTTGTCACACCGAACTGTTTGAACATAAGAAAAGAAAAATACTATAAAACCTTTTCCTTTTTCCATATATCAATAGGATGCTTGTTATATATTTATCATTTAAAAAAATTCCCACCAAAATTTTAATATATATTTTATAACACGTTTACGTAAAGGCATTTATTTGCCTTTACTCGAAATATATTTGGATGGAATCTGTCAAAACTCCAAAACGCAGAACAGTTTAAAAGTCTCCCCTATTTCACGGTCTATTGAACCTGATATATGAGGTTAGCAAAACACACAGTTTTGGCGAAAAACGAATAACTTGAACGGAAGTCAGTAGTTTAGAAAATAAAGTAGATTGAGATGGTCTTTCAAGCAAATAGATTTAAAGTGTAATTAAATGCTTGGCGTAACTATGTTATAAAATTCTCTCTGAATTCTATTCTCTTTTTAATATGAACTATATTGAAAATTGGTACTTGTCTGTTATACCGACCACAGCCTAAAAGTGAAGCTAAGTTAATCGACTTGTTAAAGGATGAAAAATATTCTAATCATATTCTAACATTTATATAACGTGCGTGGGAGTAGCCATTCCCTCAGACATACCTTTAGTTGGTAAGCAATTTTAACCCGTTACCGATTTTATTCTATCCAAATAAAAAAAATTCAATAATTATGTAACATGTCCATGCAAGAATCATGTGACAAATTCCTTAAGAATCAATCTTATATATATATATATATATATATATATATATATATATATATATATATATATATATATATATATATATATATATATATATATATATATATTATATATATATATATATATATATATATATATATATATATATATATATATATATATATATATGTATATATATATACATATATATATATATATATATATATATATATATATATATATATATATATATATATATATATATATATATATATATATATATATATATATAATATATATATATATATATATATATATATATATATATATATATATATATATATATATATATATATATATATATATATATATATATATATATATATATATATATTCTTGGTTGAAATATACGGCAGTGGTGGTGTTCTGGTCGCTTTATACAATATATCCCTGGGATAGCAAAGGTTTCAGCTACTAACTATGCGTAAACAAGGGACAATTTTTATAATTTAAAGACCTTTCCTCTGAGGATTGGGGGGGGGGTTTCATGTTATATACAAAGGTATCGTTATGGGGCCTTTCAGCTATGACAAACAAAATAGCTACCTCAAACTTTCAATTGGATGATTTTTTGGAAAAAGGGGCGAGGAGTTCTAGTTGACTTCCAATCGTTTTCGGTCACTTTAAAGGGCACTAGAAGTTTTAATTTCCATTCAAATGGGCCCTGTCATGATATTCTAGGACCATCGGGTCGATACGATCACCGTTGTAAAAAAAACAAATAAACACGCACCCGTGATTTTTCTTATGGCAAAAAATACAAAATTAGACATTTTTGCTAATAGAAGCTTGAAACCTCTACAATAGGGTTCTCTAATACGCTGAATCTGATGGTGGGATTTCTATTAAGATTCCGTGAATTTTAGGCTGGGTGTTTCCTCCTTTTTTTTCTAAATAAGGCAAGTTTTCTCAGGCTCGTAATCTTTGATGGGTGAGACTATTTAATGAAACTTGTATATTTGAAATCAACCTAAAATTCCGATTCTTTTGATAAATCTGTTGGTATCAAAATTTTGTTTTTAAGAGCTTCAGTTATTATTGAGCCGGGGCGCTTCTTACTTACAATTCGTTACCATGAACTGTTTGATAGCTTCGAATTTAATGGTTCCTGATTGAACTGAGGTGGTAACAATAAATTTTAGGACCCTTTATATATATTTAGATTCTTATTTTTACTGATTTTATGTGTATAAGAATTGTGTTTTATTATCAATTTTTGTTAAGGCCTTGTATTATATTTTTCTGCTATTTACAATTTCAGGAACTATTTCTTTTCAAAGCCTCGGGTAGATTCTTTTCTTCGTTTCTCTGAATTTTCTATGTCCTAAATCCCTAATTTACTTTTTATTCTAGTGTTCTCTTCCTGTTTTATATTTTGGTCGCCTTACTCTCTCTGTCCACAGCCATTACAAGTTCCATCTTCTTGTTCACTAGACTACCTTATAGTGATGGATTTACCATTAGTCTATTAGTGCTTACGCTGCTGCAGTTCATAGCAATAAGTGTAGCTGCTGCGCAGATTCGTGACGATTCCATAACCGACTCGAACGAAATGGTAAGCTTTTGTCTTCTTTCCTGAACTATAAAAAATCGGCATCTGTTAAATGCATGGAAGTGAGATTGCACATGCCCCATTTTTTTGTTAGCTTGATCACTTCTTTATTTGTTGATTTTATTTCGGTAGGGTAGTAAGCCTGAACTTTTTGAGCTCAACGAATAAAAACTTAACAGTTCCTAAACTTAAGTCCATAAAATTTAACTCATGTGCCGAGTCACATAAATATTTTTGGTCGTGTTTTTTTTTTGCTCAACAGACCAGGCCGGAATCTATTACTTTTTTTTAGAAACTATTTTTCATCTTTATATAATGCGCGCAACACAAAATTGGTTTACATTTCACCTCTGATACGCATGTTATTACTTTGCTACCACGGCCTGAGGATGTGATTATACCATGCCGTGTATTTTTGCCGTCTTAGCAAGAATCAGTTTGAAGGGTTTATAACGCTCTAAGACAACGCTTCTTCTGAAGGAGACACCTCAATAATAAACTGAAAACGAGTTGTTCCACTCAGTTCACTGAATGACGCTCTTTCTCAGATAGGTCAAGATAGACCTGCGTTACCATTTCGTTATTCAAATAACGTGTTTGTAATTAATTTACAGTATTAGGCCCTTATATTGGGATAAATGTTTAATTGAGGGATTAAAAATGGACTAATACTAGCACAAGGTTCAGAAAATGCATAAAGACCAGGAGAGGCTAGTATCAGGTTCGTTTACAGTATGGGTTCGTGGGCAAAAGTAGTCTCTTATAAATCTATTTCATGACGCCCATAGGAGGCGTACCTGAAGTCACTAGCCCCTCAAGACACATGTTATTGGTTATTGGTCTATTGTGCAAACGTGGTTGTTACGTAATAGTTTAGGAGATGTTTTTCTTCAAGATTTCTTTTTCTTCAAAATATTTTCCCCTCCGGGCCTTCTTCAAGACGCTAGTCTAGTGGGGAGCATCCCGGATGTAAGAAAACGATATCCTAAACAGAGAAGTGGTAACCCAGTAAAATATTTAACAAGAAAAAATATTTTTTTAATTTTGAAACTTTTTTATTTTCAAAATATAGAATAGTAACAATCTCACTCGTTTTTCACTTCAAGTCATTTTTCTTCGAGATGTTCTTTAAGACATTTTTCAAGACGTTTTTCAAGACATTTTTCTTCCAAGACATTTTTCTTCAAGGCGATCTTAAAGACGTTTTTCAAAGCCTCTCAAGACGTTTCAAGACGTTTTTACGACATTTTTATTCAAGACGTTCTTCAAGACGTTTAAAAATCTATAACATGGAAATTCAATCGACCTTGTCAATGACGTCTGTTTTCCACTCTTTTCTCCTGGAAATTCAAACGACCTTGTCACGCAATGAACTTGTCATGGTGCAAGTGATTAGATTTCGGGGGAAATCATTTCTACTGGATGGGAGAAATGGGGAAATCGATTAGTAGAAATTAGTTTTGGCACGCAGATGCTATTATTTTACATTTGACGCACAAGTGGCTGATAGATCATAGTTATGTAATTTTTATTTTATTACGAACGTAGGGCCTGATTCAAATTTTCTATGGGAATACCCCATTGAAGCAAATGATGAAACCTTTGGATGAGATAACAAGAAATGAATTACCATCCATTGACCTAGACTGTTGATAGACCGTGGCGGTCTGTGGCCTGCGCGACTCCTGGTCGTATGGCCCTTCTTATCCCATGGATTATTACAGTCCAGGACAGTCTCAACCCATTGTGATACCCCCCCATGGCAGTTCAAGACATCGTGGCACTCTGTGGCTGACCCAAATTGTCCTGTAGCACCTGACATCATTACTTAAGTGTTTTCAGCCGTTTCCTGGGTATAAACTATGCTTTAAATTATTGCTTCGTGTTTTTTACAAGTCAATTATATTGCCTCCTAAGCATTTTCACACATTTTTGAAAAAAATGCACATTTAACCCCATTTCTTTATGTTTTCGCAAGCCACCCCTCATGATACTCCATGGCAGTTCCCGACCTATGGCACTCTACGACTGGCCCATGGTACCCTCTGGTACCTATTATCATTCCTAAGGCATTTTCAGACATTTTTTGATAAAATCAACGCTTTAACTTCAATGGTTTGTTGTTGCAAGCCATCCCCTCGTGATGCTTCAAGGAAGTTCACACTCTCATGGCACTATGTAGCTGTCCCGTGGCACCAATCAGAACTTTGGCTGCCAGTGGCACTCTGTGGCTGATCCATGCTAAGTTGTGGCACCTGTCATCCTCACCTAAGTGTTTTCAGCCATTTTCTTGATATAAATCATGCTTAAATTAGTGTTTTGTATTTTTTACAAGTCAATTATATTGCCCCCTAAGCAGTTTTACACTTTTTTTTTTGAAAAAAATGCAAATTTAACTCCACTTCTTTATGTTTTCGCAAGCCAACCGATGCTGCTTCGGCCAGAAGTAGCAAGTTTTTCTTAACACTAACAAATTATCTAATCAAAGTAACAACATTTTACCTTAAAACTAACACACTTTTACTTAACATACTCAAATTTCTCTTAGAAATAATATTTTTCGTCAGTGATAAACACGTTTTCTGTTCGAACTAGCAAGTTTTCTGCCAAATATACCAAATTTTTTCTTAGAAGTAACAATTTTTTGAATGTGATAACAATTTTTCTGTCAGAAGTAGCAAATTTTGCTTAACACTAACAAACCTTCTCTTCAAATTAACAACATTCTTCTTTAATACTACCAAACTTTTACTTAACACTAACAGATTTTCTCTTCGATAAATCAACTTTTTGTTACTTCTAAGACAAAATTTTGGTATCTTTGATAGAAAACTTGCTACTTCATGCAGAAAACGTGTTATCAATGACGATAAGTGTTATTTCTAAGAGAAATTTGAGTGTGTTACGTAAAAGTATGTTAGTATTAAGGAATAAAGTTGATGCATCAAAGAGAAAATCTGTTAGTGTTAAGTAAAAATTTGGAAGTATTAAAGAAGAATGTTGTTACTTTGAAGAGATAGTTTGTTAGTTTTAAGCAAAACTTGCTACTTCTGACAGAAAAGTTGTTATTACGTTCAAAAAATTGTTACTTCTAAGAAAAATTTGGTATCTTTGGCAGAAAACTTACTAGTTCAAACAGAAAACGTGTTATCACTGACGAAAAATATTGTTTCTAAGAGAAATTTGAGTGTGTTAAGTGAAAGTGTGTTAGTTTTAAGGTAAAATGCTGTTACTTTGATGATAAAATTTGTTAGTGATAAGGAAAACTTGCTATTTTGGCAGAAAACTTCTTATCATAACGAAAAAATTGTTACTCCTAAGAAAATATTTGGTAACTTTGGCAGAAAATTTGCTAGTTCGAACAGAAATTGTGTTATCACTGACGAAAAATATTATTTCTAAGAGAAATTTGTGTGTGTTAAGTAAAAGTATGTTATTTTTAAGGTAAAAGGTTGTTACTTTGATGAGAAAATTTGTTAGTGTTAAGGAAAACTTGCTAATTCTGGCAGAAAACTTCTTACAACTGACGAAAAATGTTATTTCTAAGAGAAATTTGAGTGTGTTAAGTAAAAGTATGTTAGTATTAAGGAAAAAAGTTGATGCATCGAAGAGAAAATCTGTTAGTGTTAAGTAAACGTTTGGTAGTATTAAAGAAGAATGTTGTTACTTTGAAAAGGAAGGTTTATTAGTGTTAAGCAAAACTTGCTACTTCTGACAGAAAAGTTGTTATCACACTCAAAAAATTATTACTTCTAAGAAAAAATTTGGTATCTTTGGCAGAAAATTTGCTAGTTCGAACAGAAATTGTGTTATCACTGCCAAAAAATATTATGTCTAAGAGAAATTTTTGTGTGTTAAGTAAAAGTATGTTATTTTTAAGGTAAAATGTTGTTACTTTGATGAGAAAATTTGTTAGTGTTAAGGAAAACTTGTTATTTCTGACAGAAAACTTCTTATCATAACGAAAAAGTGTTACTTCTAAGAAAAATTTGGTATCTTTGATAGAAAACTTGCTAGTTCGAACAGACAACTTGTTATAATAACGAAAAAATTGTTACTTCTAAGAAAAAGTTTGGTATCTTTGGCAGAAAACTTGCCAGTTCGAACAGAAATCGTGTTATCACTGACGAAAAATATTATTTCTAAGAGAAATTTGTGTGTGTTAAGTAAAAGTATGTTAGTTTTAAGGTAAAATGTTGTTACTTTGATGAGAAAATTTGTTAGTGTTAAGGAAAATTTGCTACATCTGGCAGAAACCTCTTATCACTGACGAAAAGTGTTACTTCTAAGAGAAAATTGAGTGAGTTAAGTAAAAATATGTTAGTATTAAGGAAAAAAGTTGATGCATCGAAGAGTAAATCTGTTAGTGTTAAGTAAACATTTGGTAGTATTAAAGAAGAATGTTGTTACTTTGAAGAGAAGGTTTGCTAGTGTTAAGCAAAACTTGCTACTTCTGACAGAAAAGTTGTTATCCAACTCAAAAAATTGCTGCTTCTAAGAAAAAATTTGGTATCTTTGGCAGAAAACTTGCTAGTTCGAACAGAAATCGTGTTATCACTGACGAAAAATATTATTTCTAAGAGAAATTTGTGTGTATTAAGTAAAAGTATGTTAGTTTTAAGGTAAAATGCTGTTACTTTGATGAGGAAATTTGTTAGTGTTAAGGTAAACTTGTTACTATGAGAGAAAACTTGTTATCATGTTGTGAAAATTGTTACTTCTAAGAAAAAATTTGGCATCTTTGGCAAAAAACTTGTTACTTCTAACAGATAAGTTGTCATCATAACGAATAAATGCTACTTCTAAGAAAGTGTCTGTGGTTGTGGTGGATGTGGTGATGGCAGAGGGATGTTTTAGAGTAGTTATAGTGCTACACTGTGAGCTGAATTGCTTGCGAAAGCCCGAATGAATGACTTGAAAATAAAATTTTTAGCGAGAAATGTCGGAAAAGTGTTTTTTCTCAAAATGGCATGAAATATGCTAGCGGCCGTACTCGTTCACTTTCAGTCTATTTTTTCATATTCTTTTATTATTTTTGTGACTTGAGTTCAGAAGGACATTTGAGGTGATGTTTTATTTTTATGAATGTAAGGATTTTTATTGTTCACCATACAAGCGGGCTATCATTCCAAACAGACACAGGCCAAGTGATGTTAAGCGGCACAGTATCGTAAAAAGTTAATTGCACATTCGATTTTTCAATTGGATTTTTGATAGGTGTTAACAGTGACATGTTTCGGATCATTATTTACGGTATCATCCTGAGAAAATACATATCACGATGATTTGAGATGCATACTGGACACACATTTTCTTCTGATGGTTGGGTTCCATGTCCCCGCTCAAGAACCCGAAGTACCCCTCCCTCACTAGGGTACCACCCCGAGCGCAGGCCGCCAGCGAGGGAGTATCCAATCCATCGTACGATTTATCTCAACCTGGCGCAACCCAGGACACATTTTTCAGCAAAAATATCAAAACGTGCGGGGAAAATTCTTGTTCCCACCCACTCTGCGCGATGTGGGTGAGTTTGGTCAGTGTTGTCTCATTCTAGGGACGGAATCCGATCATCCCAACGCGATTCAGGGGGGTTTGCTCACTGTTGAATCGTTCCGAGGAGACGGAATCCGGGCTTCGGCTAGATGATAAAAGAGGCTAAAAACGGTCTCGCTCGAGATAATTTAAAGGTAGTAATAATAAGGAAATTATCTTTGAGTTTCTACAGCAACACTCTAACGTCAGAGCATCCCTATGTGAGGTGATGAGGATGTGGAAAAAATGAAAATTTCGGATTATATAAAAAAATAACCCGAAGATAAAAACATATCTAATTTATTTGAATTAAAATAAAAATTGTAAAAAGTACAAAATGATCAAACAGTTAAATTATTTTTTTAAAATTTTGCGCTCCTGAAATTTGTGCGCCATGGGAAAGTGCCTCCATAACCCCCTCTTTCTTCCCTAAAACCACCTATATTCTACGAAGACCTCTGTCTGGGTCATAAAAGCATTATTCCTACGTACGAGCATGTCTTTAGAACCTCAACACTAGTACGCTGTTTTCATGGTTGCAGCATTAGCTGCAACCTAGTAAACAGCAAACCACGGTCCATAGTAACTAAAAGTTAAAAAAAGAGTTTTGAAAAAAATAACTGTTTAGTGAGAAAGAATTGCGATCTAACACTAATTTAGGAATGGTCATTCCTGAATCGTCTTAATATTATTTCGGTTCATCTTAAAAGTAAAAGTTTATTGCAAAAGAAATTTATGGTGATTTTGAATAAAACCCTAGAACCCCTAGAAGACGGCGTCAGATCAAAATGAAAAATGTACCATTTGAATCAGTATGGTTGTAAACCTTGAATAGGGAAATATGAGTCCCCCTCCTTGAATAACAAGAAAAATCACTTTTTAACTTGAGGTTTATAAAAACCCCTCACGTATACTTCCCCTCCCAACCCTCTTAGTAAGTTTCATAGATCGTCTGCTAGCCTTAAAAATAAAAGATTATTGCAAAAAAAGATTATGGTGATCTTGAAAAAGAGGCAGAAATCCCTCAAAATGATGTCAACATTTTTATTTATGCGGCTTTTGCAGCTGTTCACCGCCATATTTTATAAGGGCTGTTGTCTTCAAACACGAAATATTTTGGACAAATACTGGAAATATACAAGATTAATAAGAAAATTTTGTTAGAATTATGGGAAAAACAATCAGAGATTTAATTTTAAAATAAGTTTTTCAGCTGAAAGTAAGGAGCAATATTAAACTTAAAACGAACGAAAATAATTCTTCCGTATATGAAGGGGTTGCCTCCCCTCGGAAAAACGATAATTGCAGTGTTGCTTCTAAATTAATTTTAAATAAAAAACGGGCACAGATTAATTTCAAAAACAAAGTGTTTCTATGGGAAATAAAGAGTAAAGTTGAAACTTAAACGAGCAAAAATTATTACTTCACAGCCTATCTAACATATATCGATAAAACTAAGTGCAAATAAATCAAATGGTGATGTGTCCCTATGTTTGTAGAATTACAGAAAACTAGTGCTTTACTGAAAAAACAAAAACCAAGTAAAATACAAAAATATTAATTTGGGAGACTAAAGTTAGTACGTAGCCACACAACAACAAACTAATTTATAACGTTTGTCAGTCTTACACGTTCTGTGATATCAGTAAAGTTATCTACGCAATTAAAATTATCTTAGAAACTTAGGCATAAAAGTAAATATTACCTTTATACGTGCAAATTCATTAAAGATCATAACAAATACTGAACTGATTTATCAGATAACATCTTGGTCTCACCTAGCAATACTCAAAATGAAGAACAAATAAACCATAATATGAACTTTGGAAATCTGGTTTTTTCTCTCTATACAACCTAGAATTTTATGTAATTCTAAGGCAAAAGAAATTCTAAGGCGAGTTTGTAGTCCTAGTACTACCAAGTGCACTTCGAACTTCTCTAAAAATTAATCATAATCTGTCCTCCTTAGATTTAAAACGACAGTCAATTATTGGACTGAGCTCATTGGGCAGAAGTGATGCCAAATTGAACGAAAAAAATATAAAGCAACAATCCTAA
The DNA here is from genome assembly GCA_027921565.1 of Artemia sinica. Taxonomy (NCBI): domain Eukaryota; kingdom Metazoa; phylum Arthropoda; class Branchiopoda; order Anostraca; family Artemiidae; genus Artemia; species Artemia sinica. Next base: position 59,986,327 of record CM051261.1, read on the forward strand.
AATGCTTTATTTTATACTCTTAAAAGTGTTCGTAAATGGTTTGTTTTTACTGTACCAAAACTCCTATATTGTTTTGTGTTTTCAGTAAAGCGCTAGTTTTCTGTAATCCTACTTACATAGGGAAATATCACCAGTTGATTTATTTCCACTAGTTTTGTCGATATATGTTAGATAGGCTGTGAAGTAATAATTTTGTTCGTATAAGTTTCAACTTTACTCTTTACCTCCCTCGAAATTTTTTTTTTTAATTATTTATAAGAAACAACACACCAGAAACTAAGCTTGTGACAACAATAAGAACAAAAAATGGAAAGATGATAATAAATAAAATTGAATAAATTCAACAGAATTCATTTCTAAACGATTTATAAAATAAGAGCTAGGGGATGAATCTAGGGGGGTGAAACCATGCACTGGATTAATAAAAAACAACCAAAAACGTTAAAAACATTTCAATTTGGAATCCGGAACAGCATAAAAACTACTTTTCCCATTTTGTTTTCAAATTATTTTTACTTAAAAAAAACAAATAGTATTACAACAATCAAAAAACATAAAAAAGCTAAATCATTTTAATGATTAAAATCCCTAAATTATGATTAGTTAGATAAGTTTCTGTTCTCACGGATACGAATTCGGCCTTCTATATAGTTATTGTTTTTAAATGACGAAAAAAAGTGAAAAGGAAACATGAAAATTTAAAGAAAATAATTTAAGCAAAAAATTAAAGCAATGAACGCAATGAAAAAAAACGAAAGCAAAGAAACAAATGAAAAGCACTGAAAGCACCGAGGACAGTGGAAATAAAATCTGATAATTGGGATTGGGTAAGTGGATGCATACCCAACCTGCCAGTAGCGGGTTCCAAATTTTAAGTGGAAACTTTCGCAACCATCTGTATATTTGAAATTACGAAAAATCGGTAATTCAACTCGGTAAAAATCGGTAATTCAGTTTTAGGGAGTACTGGATAAATGAAATGTGAGTAAAAAATTTGAAAAAAGGAACGTGAGTCAAAAATCAGCAAGCATAAGCTAAAAACATAATAAAATACCAAACAACATAAAAAGGTGTAGCTCTCCTTTGAATATCTAGTTATCTTTTTGAATTAACAGATTATTAGTATTCAAATTTTTACGGATGAAAAGTTCTTTGGAATTTAGCTGCTTAGTATAGCATAATCACTTTCACGGCTGAAGGTGTCAACAATGATGAAAATGTGGTACTGCCATAAATGCTTCAAAGTTTTGAAATAACGAAAAGAAATGTCTTTGAAATCGACCGTTTTCTGGTAGGAACACACCTAAGATGGGCTCAAGGAGCAAAAATTAGCTTTATTTGATGCCCTTGATCAGGCCATATCCAGAGATAGGGGGTTTCCGCGCTGAATCCTATCCCTGAAGCTTTAGCTGACTCGTAAAAACGTAACAAAAATGCACATAAACAAATATCGGATGACGTTTTTGAATTTTTTTTGTAAACCCCTCCCCGAAGTAATCCCCCCCCGAAGAAAAAATCCTTGGCCCTTGGCCCTTGCCTTGGCCCTTTAATCGAAATCCTTCATATTTCAATATTTCAATATTTGACAGTTTCTACAGGGTTATACTGACATTTTCATTTTCCTACAAACCATTATTCTAATGCAATATCGATGATCATGTTAATTTGAAACAGTTTAGTACACAGGACGTATTGTGGTAGAAAACATACTTTTTTGGAAAAAAATCCAGTATTTTGGTCAAAGAAAGCTCCAATAATTCTGTCAAGATTTTGCAGCTTGGAGAAAAAGTGCATAGTTTAACACAGAGGGATCCTGTATTTTAGTTTTTGATTTGCAAATTCTGTAACTGGCAATTTTCTTGTTAGTTTTTGCCGATGGAATTTGTTTTTGCCGATGGAATTTGTTTTTCGATGGAGTTTTTGCCGATGGATATTCCATAAAATTACAGTAGCGCATGAACAATCCATAAATTGCTGTAGAACCACAGTAAGATTTTATGCACTCGGCTCCACGAGATTTGAAACCTTCCAAAAAAAGTATTTTAAGTTTATATCAAAGTGATCAAAAACCCATTAATAATGAATTCTTGCATGACTCTGACTTCAATAAAGTGGGGCAAACCTCTGCATATTCTATAATCAGCCAATTTTGTTTTCTAGAGTTCCGACAGATATCAAAATATGTCGCGCTTTGCAAGAAGGTGGCATCGAGGAGGAGTTTTTTGCTTCACAGTTGACAATCCGGAGGAAATAGCTAGCAATTTACGATCTAAGAAGTGTCTGTTGTGGACAAATCTCATTTTTCATTTCCTGTGTGGTCTTGGTGTATTCACCCTCGGAGTAAGTTTTTTTTCTTCTCGTTTATCAGTTTCTTAATTGCACTCTCTTATTCTTCCTTATCGGCGTGTTAATGGCAGAAAAATTAATTGCAAATTAATTTGTCTTAATTAATAATTAGAGAAATACTTCACAGAAAAATTAAATCGCAGAGAGACATGTAACATCACTTAATTATTTTATACTATTTGTAGTAGATTCTGTGCCTACATCCTATACTTCAGGTTCTTTGTTTTTGAACTATTACATTTAATCATAGCTGACAAAATCAAAATGGAGGTGTATTGTAAGACTGTCCGTGACCAACGTTCATTTTTTTTTATAACAACATTTTCAGTCACTCCCCACTTTAGGCCTTTTTTCAGATGGTGCAAGTCCATTAAAAAAGGCACATACAGGCACGTGCAAAGACATTTCCTACGATACAGAAGGGACTCACTAGCAAGATCGGCGAATTGTAAGCAAAGTGTAAGAAACTTTAAAAAAACGAACAGTCTAAATTGTAGATTTCACCCATGCACATGATGAGTATCCACTGCCAAAATAAAGCCGAAATAAGTATGTTACATAAAATGTAAGTTTTTTGCAAATTTTTAATCTAACTCCATTTCTTTTGAAAAATTATACAAAATTTTGATTCAAAAGCATATACTTAATAGTTTAGTTGTTTATATTTATTTTTGTAGGTCTATTGTGTGACCAGCATTACCCCCCCCCCCTAGAAAATTCCCCCGGAAAATATCCCCCAATGGAACATATCCCCCGTAAAATACCATCCCGGAAAATACCCCCGTGAGAAATAACCTCCGGAAAATAAACTCCCGGAAATCATCTCCCCGCAGAAAATACCCTCCGTTGAAATTGCCCCCCCCCCAAGAAAAAACAGAAAATGCCTCCTGCAGCAAATAGCCCCCCGTGGAAAATACCCCCCAGTAAATACCCCTACCCAGGGAAATTATCCACTAGTGAAAAATTTACTCGGAAAATATCCCCCTGAAAAGCACTCCCCCTCCCGTGGCTGGTTGGTCTGCAATCGCTTTCCACTTAAAAAAAAGGACTTGAACTATGAATTTTTGATTTAATGAGCATCCTCTGAAGTTTCTGCAACCATGAGATGGAGGTCTAGATGAGGAAGGGGCAGTCCCCCTCCAATTCGGAATAAATTCTGCTCATTTTGGGATTTAATGTTACTCTTTACTTTCATAATAACAGCGTAGACCAGAGATATTCCAAGAAATCTTAAGGGAATATATATCAATTTCACGTTTTTATGCATTTTTTTAAATTTCTATTGTACCAAACCCCCTTGAACCCCCCCCCCCCCCCACAACGGCCATGGGGATCATACATCAATTTCTACCTCCACCCTCTCCTCGTCTCTCCCTTAGAACTAATTGTGTATTTGTCTGATGGATCAATGAGAGCTGGGGTGTTTTGGCATTAAAATGCACCCTTTGAGGTATCTCCCTCCCCCAAACTACAAAACAATCAGAAAATCCAATTGTAGAAGTTCAAGTGCCTGATTAAGTTTTGTAATTTGCCCATTGCTTACAGATATTATTTGTTATTGGGAAACATACATAATTTTTTTGCTAAGGAGTTTTCTGCAGGGGGGGGGGGGGATTATCTGGGGGAATTTTCAGTGGGGATTAAACTTTTGGAAATAATTTTATTTCGGCGAGGATGTGTATTCTCGGAGATATTTACCACGAGGGGTATTTTCTGGGGGGGGGGTATTTTTTCGGGGAAGGGGTATTTTCCGCGGGGTTTATTTTCCACGGGGGGTATTTCCTGGGGGTATTTTCAGGGGGGGGGTGGGGTATTTTACAATGGATATTTTCTGGGGGGGGGGGGGGGTATTTTATGGGGGTAACGCATAGAACCCCAATATTGTCTTCTGACCTATTTCCAGTCTATACAAAAACATCCTGTTTATTCTGGGGCTTCTTACTGACATTCCTTGCCATTTCGTGGAGATTCTTGCTAGATCAGTCTATTGATTTTTATTAGTACATGATCTTGACCATGGTTGATCTGCTACATTAATTTAAGACGAGCAGATAGCAACCTTTGTTGCTAAAAACTAAAAGTTTAAGGGATCATACTTTGACGACCTTTTGTCAATCAACTCATTTAAAGAAAAAAGAGAAAAAATTACAAAGCTTTAAAGCCCCATAAAAGCTCTTTGTGAATATCTTCTGCGTTACAAAGAGTGTGGAAGTGAAAATGGTCGATACGAGGCTTCTTGGAATAATTTAAGTTTAGGAGGTAAATATTTAGCGAAAAGTTAGTCACCAGAAGACTCCGAGTGTGGCAGATAGAGGTGCCAACAGGGATGCTTAGGCATAAGATACGGTCAACTGTAATTATAACGGAGGTACCAAGAGAAATAGAAGGTATAGTATAGAGGTAAATAGAAGTCTTTCAATTCAATTGTCGAACTTTGACAAAAATAACGAGGGATTATCCCACTCCCTTATATAAATAGAATTCACGCTCTTTGTAAATTTTTTCGTGATTTATTTGAGTCTTAACAACTCTCTTTAATTTAATTTGAAATATGAAAGTCCCTCTATGCGTTGCAAATATTAAAGCAACAGAAAACCAAAATAGAGGACTTTGACATATATCCGCATTTAGTTTAGCATTCCAAGCTACAAAAATCTAAGTTTGTTGATTTAACTATCAAAATAAAAGCAATATATATGTATATATATATATATATATATATATATATATATATATATATATATATATATATATAAAACGGAGAGCTTACATACCAAAGTTAAAGCTAAAGACCAAAAAGAGGAATAGAAAATGCAGGTTAAAGAACCTGAAAAAGGGGAGTTTAAAAAACAAAAAGCAAACCAAATAAATTAAACAAAAAATCCAAAGTTATATCTCAATTAGGAATAAATAAAATGTAGTTTAATATTCCAAGCTCCCAGCTGTAAAAAATGTAAGTTTGTTGATTTAACCATCACGGTTACGCACCAAATCTAGAGCTGAAGACTAAAAAAGAATATAAAGTGTAATTTAAAGAACTTGAAATGAAGGGAAGCTTAATAAGCAGAAATTCAACAAATTAAATTATACCAGAGCTATAAAATTCCACCGCAATTGGAAATGAATAAAATGTAGTTTAACATTCCAAGCTACAAAAATATTAAATAGTTGAGTTAACTTTCAAAATAAAAGAAAAAAAGTAAAACTTAAAAATATAAAGAATTTACATACCAAAGTTAAAGCTTAAGGCTGAAAAAAACAGTAAAAAGTGTAGTTTAAAGAACTTGAAAAAAAGGAAGATTAAAAAGCAAAAATTAACCATATAAATTAAAACAAAAATGAAAATTTTTGCCGTAATTGGGAATGAATGAAAAGCAGATTAACATTCTAAATTATAAAAATAGTTTGTTTAATCAACAATCAAAATAAAAGCAAAAAAAATAATAAAAAAATGAACTATTTAAATACAAAAGTTGAAGCTGAAAAATGAAAAAGGAATAGAAAGTGTAGTTTGAAGAGCTTGAAAAAAGCGAAGATGAAAAAGAAAAAAGTAAACCAAATAAATTAGACCAAAAATCAAAAGTTCTTCCGCAATTAAGTATGATTGAAATTTAGTTTAACATTCCAAGCTACAAAAATATAATATAATTAAATTAAATATCAAATAAAATCAAAAGAAAAAAATCAAACCAAAAAAATGAGGAATTTATATACCAAAGTTAAAGCTGAAGACTAAAAAAAAAATAGAAAGTGTAAGCAAATTAAACCAAAAATCAAAAGTTCTTTCGCAATTGAGAATGAATAAAATGTAGTAAAACATTCCAAGCTACATAAAATAAAAAGCAAAAGAAAAAATCAAACCAAAAAAAAATAAAGAATTTACATACCAGAGCTAAAGTTGAAAAAGTGAAGATTAAAAAGCAAAAATTTAGCCAAATAAATAAAACCAAAAATCCACAATTCTACCATAATTGAGAATGAATAAAGCGTAGTTTCACATACTTTGACTTACTTGACTTGACTTATCGCTAGTAGAAAGCCATAAGGTGCTGCTGCTACCATCTCCACTATCAACTTCTAATAGTGTAAACATTCCACTCATTATTGCAAATATATCTCAATGAATAAATATATGAGTAAAGTCAAACTGTTCTCACTCCCTGAATTCTATTCTCACACTAATAACAACTATACTAAAAATCCTTCCTTATATCTGTTATATCTTCCTTATATCTTCTTATATCTGTATACAAGAGCACCAAACATTGCGGTAGAAATCACGAGAGAATCAAGGCTTTGTCTTGAATGGGATGAAGTATATGCAAGATATGTGTTATCACTGAGCAAATTTAAATTGGAGGACCAATTATGCTTCGCTGCAAAAGTTGATGTAGCACATGTGAATAGACTTCAAAGTGCTTTAAATGCAATAGCAAAGTACATAGAGGACATTAAGTTATAACGGTAATTTTATATGTGTAATATATATTATAGATGTATGATCACGCACAACAAAATTGTTTCGAAATCGAAAATGTCCCCTTTCTTTTGGTTAGATTTTTTTTTAGGTTATCGAATATTCTTGAAGTAGAACGAATCATGGTTAGTCTAGAGTCAGCAGCGAGAGTGTTAGGATTGAAAAAAATGAATAAATTTGAGAAAGAGAGAATTAGGTAGAATCTTGTGATTATAGAAAAACATTTGATTCTGAATGACGATTTTCTCGAGTTATCTCTTCAACGGAAGATATTCTCACTGTGAACACTTGACAATATTATGGGGAATGATTCACCCCCATTGGACTATTGTATGAAGCTTTTACGACGTGACTCAAATGCTTTTACTCAATTTATTGATATATGAATTGAAACACAAAATCGTGGATATACTTTTGAAAACATTGCCATTGATTCTATTTAGATGGATCCCCCTTTGAAAAGGTTATGTAACTTCACAGAAATACTCCTCTCCCATCCCCCTCTGAATTTATCGAACGTGGATCAGTTTCTTTTTAGCTGTGAGAGAGTTAACATGGGAAACCTAAAAAAATGTTCTATACATGTCCACCATGTATGTACACTCTTGGCAGTTGGTCATCATGTTAGAATTGTACGATTATTGATGAATATAATGGAAAGTGCAAATTATGTAATCCATGTAAATTAAATTGAGGATATGCAGTACAAATTAAAGGCTGTAATTCATGTCTTGAAGAGATTTATGACTCTCACCCTAAAGAGCAACTATGCTCCAATTGCCACTGTGACAAATGTGATCAATGGGAGAACAATTACCCTGGTATGATTGGAAAAAACCATAAACGTGATTTTAGTTTATTTCTACGAGATTGGTATCGTCGTGGCTTTAAATTATTTTGGGAGGAAGAATCAGGTCTACGATTCAACTGTTGGGGTAACAAGACAATTTAGTGACTTTGTCATCGTTGTGACGACACTGCCTATTATGATTATAAGCCTAGTGATTTTTATTTGGCAGTTACAGAATGTGATTCACCATTTGAAAACACTGCATGTGATATTGCTTCAAATGGACAAATTGAAACACGTGAATTTCACAACATGAATGCAAATAGTATCATTGACTATAAAAAGAGATACGACAAGAGTGAAGTTACATTGTACTGTAGAAAATGTGACCCTGGCTTTTCGGCCAATCAAGATCAATATACAGTGAATTCAAATGATCTACCAGCATTAGTGGTTCTCTATAGTTGCCTATACATCGAAGAAGAAGAAGAAATCTAAAGTGAAGAATAAAGACATTGTTGTATATATACATTTTTCTTTATTAAGAAACAAATTCACATACATTTTTTAAGCACTTTACTCGTAGGGCACTAAAATCAATATTATACAGTTCTGAGAGGATGTTTTCCACCATGAAGTCGTTCAGACATTTATGACCTACATAAATATTGAGAAACTGCTTGTAAGTATAGCCGCCACATCTGAACACGAAATATAGTAGTGCATGGAAACCAAAACTTTTAGTTGTCAGATCCTGTATTCTCTTCCGATTTCGAATAATAGTTTTCCCACTGCTTTCAATATAGTTGCTGATGTGTGGAGTGTAGAATGTATAGGGTAGGCAGAGAGGATAAAAAATTCAATTGTCTTCATTTTTTGAAAGATGCACAACCAATGGCCAGTATTCACAGTCGACGGACTGCTATTAACAATGATTAGGATATTGTTGGCACTTTGAATTTTTCCAAGGAAGTCCGAGGGTAGACAATAGGATCTGTATTTGGACATGTAGGGATCCATATTAAATACATTGATTATTTGGCTGGTGTTCATGGTGGAAGGTCTAGTAGAACACTGCCTTCGGGAGTGATTTCCCAATAGGTTTCAAATTGATTTAATGAGATTAGTGCAATACTCTCAGGTAATGGGTCGGCAAATATACACTCTAAACGCACACTCCCGTTCGCACTATACTCATATCCTGGGTGCCAAACAGGTCTAGTACAATTATACCATGTGTTATAGTGAACATTTCTTTGGTTATACCATTTTCAAATAGTTGTGAATCTTGATCTAGGGTTTGCATTGTCAACTCATACAATGTCCTATAGGATTTATCAAAAGATAGATTTTAGAGTGGGATTCCATTTACTTTGCAGACACGAGATGAAAGCCCAAACATCTCAATTTTTTTGGGCAGCCAGTCGACGATCCTATTGCAGTAGCGCTTTTTACAAATGCCAATGCTAATTTGGACAGAATTTCACCATTACTAAAGGATGAGTCGGTGAAGGTGCGTGAGCCTGTGGCAATATGACGTTGATTGGTGATCGTATGAGGAACAAGTAGTTTAATATTATTTCCACTGGCTTTCAGTTTTTCCACTGCCAAAGCAATAGAACTCAGAACCTGCTGCTTTCCTACATGTAGTATTGCCGGGGTAAGGGAGAGAGTTACATCAGGATTGGCAGGAAGTTCCTTTCGTAAAATGAAATTGGATGGAGCAAGCGTCAATTTTATATCCACTTTAATATTTGGTGGTAGCCATTGGGGTATATTAAATATTTCATGATATATTTTTCCAACTAGATGTAATTCACTAGTTGTAGCATTTTTAAGTGCATCTATACTATTAGTATCGGTAATATATTCGCAATCTATGAAGGTGCCTCTCAATTCCTTGTATGACTTGAGTGTCATCAACATGAACTAAATAGAGCTTGCATAATTTGAGTGATTGTTGCTTGTGCTCACCAAAGTGCCATTTATGTAGACACTGATTTGACGAAATAAATTATGTAATATACAATTTTCGTAGGCTATTCCATCAGCACGAACGTGCATTCCATTGTCGGATTTCCGGACTATCATTTGTAAATCTATAAATGTCGAAGACATGTCCATAAAGCAGTCTTCATTGGAATAAATTTTGAAAGTGGATATTATCGGAGAGGAGTTGTTGTGGATAAAATTGTTCATAGTATCCATGTTTTACACTCACACCGACATTTTCTGCATTGAATAGATTTAAAGATGAAGTGATTGAAGGTTGGGAATCCATATGCGGTAGATATGTCATTGTTCAGTCTATGAAAAGAAATCCAGTTTCGATCTAACAATTCTCTTCCTGGGGCTTCTTCCACTGTTTACTGTACGTGTCGTCTTTTTCCTTCTTTTCTTTGACAGGGGTGATATCTTTCGTTTCTGACCTGAGTAGAAACTGATGAGTGGTGCACTGTTTCTCGACCTTTTTAAACCTTTTCCATTTTGGACCTAAGATTTTCCGAAGCACTTTTTTTAAAATCCTTGCCAGAGTGTTTAAAATCGTATAGTGTAGAGGATGCAAAATCTGTTACAGCCGGTACAATATATTTTCTAGCTAGAGATAATGCACTGCCAACACCATAGCCAGACATTGATGAGCGACCTTTGTAATAGTCTATTCCGTTGCCCAGTTGTCTTGGGCCAAGAGTATTAACATAGCAGTCAATATCAGAAAAAATGAATACCACCTTTTTATTAGACATCTTGTTTGTTTTGAATACCGATAACGATGGGTCGAAAATGGCATGTAATCACAGCCAAACCTTTAGATATTGCTAGAGGGTAACCTAATTCAGTTCTTAGTGTTAACTGGCAGAGTTCCAAATAGGAAGTGTTTACGGGGATATACTGAAGATGCTTTATATTGTAATGATGAATATGTTCTTGATTGGTTTTTCGTTCAAGAACTCGTAGGGAGGGACATTGCTATTGCCAACTCTGGATGTTTCAACAAATGAAGCATAGAGAAACATACAAGTGTCCGAAGCGAAACTAGGTCGATCTTCAGCCAAAATAACATGATCCATCTCGCTAACAGTTGCAGCATTTTTACCACTGATCATATTCTTTTTAAAGCCAAGAACATCTCTCATATTATCATTGAGATGAATCATTTCAGTGTCAACAGGTGAGGTAATGTAAATCCTACCGTGTTCCATTGCATAATTAAAATAGAATGAACCATTCCTACGATATGATATTTTTCTATTGATTGTACGACACAAATCCGTGTGACATGAGGATATTCACTAGATTTAAATGCTTGAACCCATTCATACTCGGCAAAGACTGACCAATCAAATGGTATAACTTTTATCTCATACACACGATCCTTTCTCAGGATATAGTATGTATTTTTGAGAATACAGTCGACCAGAGCCACTTCTTACTTTCCGTCATCGAATTTGAGTGTGGGGGGAGAGTTTTGTCAAAAAATCACTTGTTCTATTCAAATCATTGTAGAGAGGATTGAAGACATTGGACTTGAATGTCACATTTAAACCATTGGTCATTGTTAATGTCTTCAACTGCAACCCAAGAATCAAAATCAGAGTTGTATCCTAGCCAACGAACACGCAACTGTCTCTGGCCCCTGCAAGTACGGCTCTTTAATATCTTTTCAATTTGATCATCAATAATTAGCCATGAGTTGGACTCAATACTATTGAAAACGTCAAGTCCCCGTATGAATTGTATTGGCATGGACGTGGCAGTGGCAATAGCGTTTATTTGATCATAGGACTTCTGCCAAATACTATAGCAATAGTAAATTTTCTTTGGTTTTTCCAAAACATTTTATTAAGGTTTTTAATTATTTTAGCTAAAAGTGTCGTTTTCCCCGACATTGACAGGCCACAGAGGAACGATCTGAATGGTGTTTTAAATTGATACACACTGTTGCTGTTGACAACACTTGTACTACAACTTACTGTAAACCATACTTGTCTAATGAATAAATAATAATAATAATTTTCCCTTAGATCTACCTAGTACGTTATTCAACAAGAAAAACAAAAACATTTTTTTTTCTTTTATTAACAACACTTTTTGTACAGCAACAATTGTAACAACAATTGAACAACAGCAACAGAAAAATATTTTTCATTTATTGACAAAAAAACCTTAAAATATAGCAAGAACAACAATAGCAGCACAGTTGAACATATCTGTAGACTAAGAATAGAAAATATGAGAAACCACTATTTACAACATTTAAAAGATGAGAATCCCCCCCAAGGGCCCACCACTCCTCCGGGGGCCAAAGGCCGGGCCGGAGCCCCCAACCCCCTGTGGCCACGCGGGGGGCAGAAAAACAAACTCTGTATACAATAGCAGTAGCAAAATAATGATGACAATGAAGATTTTAATTGAGAAATTATTGTTGTCCCTCCCACCCACCAAGTGCTATTTTTTTTGAATTTAAGTTAATCTATCCAGACCAGTTGGTTTAGATAGTCCACACATTCGACTCGATCTGAAACTGCAAAGTGTGTAGGCACCCCTTTGCACGCCTGTTTTACATCCTTGCCGTGTGTTTTCACAAATTAAACTTGGGACCGAGGAACGCCCCATTGGATATTAAATCACTCCCCGTCTCAAAATTTAATGTTAATAGTTGATTGGGGGCCTGGTGTTTCACCAACCGGGGGTAGATGTTCTCATTCCAATTCGTGAAATCCATCCGTGGGCCAATGTGCACCCCATTTTCCTAATCATTCAATAAATCTTTTAACAACAGAGAATCTGTGTCCCCTTAGTAAACTTGAACCTCCCCCTCTCTTGGCCATTGTACGTTGCACACATTGTAAAAGAACGACAACATGAGTTTCTTGGAAATTTCAAGTACTGAACTCCTCCCCCCGCGATATTCTTATTCAGAACAAAATTTCTCATTTTGCTGTGTAGCAGAACCATATTCGGGCCTATACTCGTGAATGTTTTAAAGTTGGGATCGGCGATAATTCGTGCACATTATTTGGAGCAAGTTACGACGTCACAACGTGATCTGTTTTGTACGCTTCCACACATTTTTCCAGAAGCTGAATTTAAAATAATTTTATACATTTCTTCTTCGACTTTACTTTTTGCCTGTTAGCGTTTACTGACAAAGGTGTCAATAAACGTTTTCAAGTAGGGTTTCTGATCAAATTGCAGGGCCCGGTGTATTTTTGTAATCCTGAAACCATTGCTCACCATCCACCGCAATAGGACGTGGTGAACAACAATATTCTGTTTCGATTCCAAATCTGCAATTAGTTTCTGCTTGGAGGGGGTCCAATGCATACCCATATCCTCGACGAAAGACCGATTGTATGGGCTCAAAGAATCCTTGGTCACAGGTCTATTCACGCACGGAAAAACAAAATCTTTGACAGTGTCGTGAAGTTCCAATGGTATGTGTCCATCAATTTCAAAAACCATCCTTGTGGACTATTTTCCTCGACAGTGTGAATGTCACAAGGATTTGCAAGCCATTTGTAATTGCCACACGGTAAACTATAGTGAGACATCGCCGAGGGGTACAATGAGTTCATGTCAAGAAAAACAGCATTAGACTTTACACCATCAACAGAGTTCTGCCCAGTTGGATCTGTTGTTAAGACGCGATCCCCATGAAAAACATACCCCCCCCTCATAGATCTTTCAAAAAATAGGTGTTGATACAAATCGGTGATCAAACCTATTTCCTCCCTACTGATGTTTAGAATCAAGTCCATGACGAAGTGCGGTGTTGAAAAATAATAGCCAATGTCTAGCCCAAATTCTGAATATATTTGATCTGTGTTTTTGCATACAATGTTCAAAAGACTCAGTACATCACTGGCAAAGTACATTCTACAATAATCCCAACCATTTTTATAACCTAACCTAGTCCTTACCCTTTTGGCAAATTCATAGTCCTCGATAGTGCATGAACTATCGGTAAGTGAATTATAGAATGTATCAATGGGAGAGAGTTTTTCCTCACTTAACCTTGCGCTAGAGCAGTAATATTCATATGCATATATGCCTTTACAAGTCAGTAAGTCATACATTTCACTGTCTGGAAAGCGATGTCTGAGCAGAGGAAAATTATTGAAATTGTCACTTTTATGCACTTGAATTAGTTGACTCAGGGCCTTGGGGGAAAAACTAAGAATCTAAAAAACGGATTTTATTCCAGCATATATGCTAATTATCTACTGCCTGTCATTTCAACTGTAAAAGCAACTGCTTCTCAGCAGATTTTGGATAATATTGTAGGTAAATGAGTTATTTGCCTATGGACTATCTGCCCCCCCTTCCTCCCTTTGCATATTTGGCAATATCAGTAAAATAAGTTTCAAATCGTAAGTTGAATTGTGAATGGAAACCGGTATAATATACTGCTGGCTTACATTCACATTTCACGATTGGTGTGTCACACCACGAAAATTACTACCCCCTGAAGATATTTCCTGCCACAAGTGATCCTGGTCCCTGACTTTCCCCTTCCTTCCCCTAGTCTTTTCCCCCCTAGTCCCTTTCCCCTTAGTCCCCTCTTCAAATTCCCCCTTACATATCCAACATATTTTCTTATTTTTATTGGCCAGGCAATCCTCTGCTGATAATATTATGTGAGAGTGTGTATTTCTAAAACGGGAAATGGCCCCATTTACAGTGACAATTAATTTAGTCATTGCTTTGATCACGAAATCATTCTCATCCAACGTCTCGACTTTTTCTAACAATCGCATAGTGTTTGAGCTGTCTCATTGTGCTTGGGCATAGGAAACTGCGATGGCATGATGCTCTTTGATACGATTTGGAAATTGTAGGTCATTCACATCCACGAGCTTGGCTTCACAGTCTAAACTTTGCATTAGCGTATTCTGTAAATTTTCAAATCGTAAAATTGCCCGGTCACCCGAAACTGTTTCAACCGTTTGATAGCCGTGTCTTTTACAATGTTTCATGTGATTTTGTAACTTTAATTCGGTCCAAAATCTAGACTTGCACATTGGGCAGTAATATCGTGTCCCCTGTGTTCTCCCCCCCCCCCCAGAACTCTACTAATATCTGTAGTAGGATTGAAGTGGCCAACTGAATTGGGTTCACTAGGTGGTGTGTACAACAACCAAATCCAGTGTTTCACCGATTCAATAGATGGCACTCTTACTGGGAATATTACACCCTTTTTATGAGAACGCACACCCGTTTGAAATTCCGTTTCGTATTGCAGCACTGTAACACCGATATTTAAATGCGCGTTGGCCCGTTCAAAAATATCTATTGCCCTGAGTGTTATAGGAAATTTGTCTGCTAAACGAGAGAAATCTAATGGGCGGAAATCAGTCCCCTCCTTTCCCATGCACGGCCCAGTAATCCAAATTCTTCTTTCTAGCTTCATCTTGAAGAGGTTGGAAAGCCGATATGAGAAAAGCTTACATGAAACATTTTCGGCCTGTTTCGAAACAGATTCGTTGAACGCCCTTGCATCCTTATTAATCAGGATTATATTTTAAAACTATAGCCCTCTCCCCCGCCCCAACCCCTCTTAGAATAAAATATTTTTTAAATTTATATATATTTAAACTTAAATTTTCAATAAATAAAACTACGGAACCATTCCCATTCTCGTTATAATTCTCGAGATGATTGACAGTATTGTCGACCCATTGTATAAAGACAGTTTCATAATTTTCCAAATGAGGATACACCACCAACATTTCGGTGTGCATATAGTGGTCATACACCTCTCCATGACTCTCATTTAGATACAATATTTTTAAAATAATTGGGGCTTTTATACTGTCCTGACCCCCCACAGCTGAATCCGGTTTTCTAAAAGTGCACAAATTTTCTCTGCATATTCATGAATAATATATATGGAGATGGTTATAAAATTTCCCCCCATAAGTATATTAAACGGATCACCAAAGGTTGCTGTGAAAACGTCTATTATATTCAGAATCGAATTTGTTTGCTGGAATTCTGGTAGCGACGAGAATTGTGTATCATTACCTCCTCCCCCTTGTATATCATCATCACCTTCATCATAACTACCTAAACCCCCTCCTCCTTGTATATCATCACTAGCTAAACCCCCCCCCCCCCCTTGTATGTGACTACCTAAACGCCCTCCCCCACTTTGTTCCACAATAGGGCTGCTGTGTGTACTAAAATTTTCCAGTTCTCTTAGCATAGCCTCTAGTGTGTTAGGGCTATGTAAATCCATCCAAGCCGTTTCCAAGCCATAATTCATAGCATTTACTGTAGAAAATTTGACTGGAATAAAAAAGCACCTTTTTTCTGAGAAACCTTTCCGATTTCCCATCTCACAATTCATAGAATTTACTGTAGAATATATGACGGGAATTAAAAGTATCTTTTTCAGCAAAACCTCTGATATCCTAATTCATAAGGATTTAGCAAAGCCGGATGTACTTCAAAGGATTCAATAATTACACCTGTTTATCGGGGAGATTAAATCAGTTTGAAGTATATATATTTGCCAAAAGGATTTATTTCCTTTGGGAAAATTAGTCATTAGTGACTGCTAGCCTCTTTTTCGATAAAATATCAATAAATTTAAACTTACATTAAGATCTACAGTAGCAGCTTTCGGGCCATCAACTTCTTTGGCATGAAGCACAGGACTTGAAGCCTGGGCAAGTTGATTTTCTTCCATGGAGGTGACAGAGGGCCATGCATTGTGGGCGATGGCATTCTCACCTTGTATAGAGGGCGTAGAAGAGGCAATGTAAAGAATTACACTAGGTCGTAATTGATTTGCATCCTCAATCCGTGTCTTCTTCTCGGCGGGAGGGACACATTCTTCAAAATTTTCCTTAAAAAGAAATTAAATTATAGTTTTCATGTAGAGAAAAACCGTGCAAATTGTAGTGAAAAACAAAACTCGTCCCCTATTACACACCCCACCCCTCCCCCTCTTCGATATTGATGTTAGAAAACCAATTTCCAGGTTGTATCTATTTAATATATTGTATGCTTTACCCCCTTCCCTCTATGTGGAAATGTATAGCCCAAATTTATTTCTAAACTATTATGCTTTATTGCATTAGCATTAAGCAAACTTGACTTCTTTCGTGTGTCATATAATGCACAAGTATCTAATTTCCTTCAGAAATAGCCTATAGAACAGAAATGCACAAAAAAAGCCATAATACAGCATAGAGTCCTGTAAATATCTTAGAAATTATGTTTCTAAAAACCAGGGCTAATGAAAAGACCGGAAATTATGGGGCGGGGGAGGGGGTAAATTCTCAAATTTAGATAGTTACGCAGGCTACAAACCCATAGCATAACTTTCGAAATGTTATAAGCTCAAGAAACAGGGGGGGGGGTATTTAGATATAGACTTGTTAACACAGTTCTAGCATATAGGCTTCAAATTAGATGAAATAAGATCGTTAACATACACACTTCATGTAGGCCTAAAATTTGCGATCAGAGGTAAAAATGCAAGCCAATTTACATTTAATGTATGCTCTGCTTTACCCTCCCATCCCCACAATATGTAAATATATATAACGCGAATTTCTTTCTAAACTATAATTCATCCATTTTCATTTTATTAACCAAACTTGACTTTTTCGTGTGTCATATAATGCACAAGTATCTAATTTCCTTCAGAAATAGCCTATAGAACAGAAATGCTCAAAAAACCATAATACAGCATAGAGTCCTGTAAATATCTTAGAAATTGTGTTTCTAAAAACCAGGGCAAATGAAAAAAACAAGAATTATGGAGTGGGGGAGGGGGTAAATTGTCAAATTTAGAGAGTTACTTAGGCTACAAACCCATAACATAACTTTAGAAATGTTATAAGCTCAAGAAACGGGGGGGGGTATTTAGATATAGACTTGTTAACACAGTTCCAGCATATAGGCTTTAAATAATAAAAAAAAGATCGTTAACATACATACATTATGTAGGCCTAAAATCTGCGATCAGAGGTAAAAATGCTAGCCAATTTACATTTAGTATATGCTCCGCTTTACCCTCTCATCCCCAAAATATGTAAATATATATACCCAGAATTTCTTTCTAAACTATTATTCATCCATTTTCATTTTATTAACAAAATTTGACTTTTTAAGAAGTCTCCCTTATAATGCAACAGTATCGAAATATACCAATTGATTATTTATAAAATAAACTTACGGCATACAATTGGCTAACAATACTGTCTATATTCTCCATAGTGCTTATTTTTTAATAGCTTAAAATGAACCGTTATATTGAGCAAGATGTATAATGAACTTATACTAATTTTTCCAGAGAAGCCATATTTAAAAATAGAATTGTATAACTTGATTTCTATCATAGCCTATTACGTAAATCTAGGCAAAAATACTTCCTTATATCTGTTGCGTCACTCCCGTCTGTATTCAATAGAATTAGAAACATGTATAATTGGCCTAGAAAGAGGATGTGTTCTTGTGAGCTTAGTATTCTAGCCCTCTGATAGGCAGTAATCTTGTAAACTTAGTATGTAAATAAGCATTTCTACTATCGCTCTTGGTCAGCTGAGTCACCAGCATAGAGGGAACTGGTTGACAGTGCTGTCAGTCTTCTCCAAGCAGCCCTGTCCAGGGCTAAGGATGGGGTCTCATGTGGCTCGATGTTGCGGTTGAAGAGGCGTTGATTTATAACATCAGCCCATGTGGTGTGCGGCCTCCCTCGAGGGCGTTTCCAGACAGTCGAGGATCGACTTGACAGTCGATGATCCTTGCGGGGGTAGTTGGCGGGAGGCGGAATAAGTGGCTGTACCATCTTAGAGAACGAGCTTCAACATAGGAGGAGAGGTTCACCAACTTGAAGGTCCTCAGGATCTCAGTATTGCGGATCTTGTCATACCATTTGAAGCCTTCAACTCAACGCAGGTGTATAGATTGGATGGCATCGACCTTTCTTAGCTGTGTCTGGGTTATCGGCCATGTCTCAGAAGAGTACGGTATGATGCTTGAGACTGTGGCACAAAATGTATCTTTGTTGAGTCAACTATCAAAATAAAAGCAAAAAAATAAATAAAATCAAACTTAAGAAATGAAGAGTCCACATACCAAAATTGAAGCTGAAGAGTGAAAAAAAGAATAGAAAGTGCAGTTTAAACAGCTTGAAAAAAGAAAAGATTAAAAAGCGAAAAGTAAAACAAAGAAATTAAACCAAAAATTGAAAATTCTACCGCAATTGGTAATGAATAAAATTTAGTTTAAAATTCCAGGGTACAAAAACATAAGATAGTTGAGTTAACTATCAACATAAAAGAAAAAAAATATCAAATTAAAAAATGAAGAGTTTACATATCAAATATAAGGCTGAAGACTGAAAAAAAGAATAAAAAGTGTTGTTTAAAAAACTTGAAAAAAGGGAAGTTTAAAAAGCAAAATTAAACCAAATTACTTAAATGAAAAATAAAAAAAATTACCACAATTGCGAATGAATAAGATATAGTTCAATATTCCAACCTACAAATATATAAGTCTGTTGAGTCAACTATCAGAATAAGAGAAAAAAAGTTCAACCTTGAAAAATGAAGCAGTATCCCCACTCTGCTTGTCATGACAGCCCTCCCCCAGATTCCAATGAAAGCTCTCTGACGTCATGACATTCTCGGCAGGATTCCCATGACAGCCTTGTTTCCACGACAGCCCTGCCAAGATTTCCGGGATTCTAGGTGTTCCAGTATTTTTATATGATTAATCGGAGTGTGGTCGGTATAATACACAATTAGTAATAATAGAGAGTTCTAAGTGGAATTCCTAGTCCCTCGCACCTGGGCATTGCAGTCAACTGGCAGGCTTCCCAGAATTCCAGGTTTTCTATTAAAGGGAACACAGATGGCAAAATTCCCGGGATTCCTGGTGCTACAGTATTTTTCTTAGAACCTGCCATTTTGTCACGATTAGTGCCCATTTTCGGCACTTCTATTATTATTATCCTACCTTCGTCCCATTATAAACAGAAGCCACGATTCGTAGTTATTTTTAGCACGTCTATTGTTTTCTGAAAGACACCCAGAATTCCCGTGATTCCAGGTGTTCCAATACTGTTTCAGTATTGATAAGATTCCTGATTTACCAGGTGCTCTATTAAAGGGAACATAGCTGGCAAGATTCCCATGACAGCCCCTGTATGCAAGTGTAATATGGATGACCCAATTTTATGTAACCTTGTGTCAGGACCCTCAAGAAATCGACGCTTGTAACTTAACGACAATGTACACCTTATTTAACGACGGCGCATATCTTACGTAATGACAGTGCACACATCACTCTCACATAATAGTTTTTTGACATTTCCTTTTTCGTCGAAATGTGGACGGCATTTTTTTCCTTTCTTTTAACTTAATTACGGTGCACCCTATATGTAATGTCAGCAAACTTTGCGTAAAGACGGTACACATGTTGCGCAAGGACAGTGCGCTCATCACTCTCACATAATACTTCTTTGGCATTTTATTTTTCGCCGAAGCATTCAACGCGTTTTTTTCTTTCTTTCAATGCGTTTTTTTATTCTTTTCAAGGCGATTTTTTTCTTTAGTTTTTTGTCCTCACTGGAACTCGAAAGGTCAATTTCCTTCCAATGAAATGGTGCCTCAAGCATCAGGGCCAACAATCTATTTCAAAAATTCTTTGTCGAGAGCTACATTCTAAAAATAACCAATTATACGTAAGGAGATTTCCTATTTTTCGCACACGCTAGAATGTCATGTTTCGTGCACCTGCGACAATTGGCATGAAGACGGAAAACATCTATTTTCAAATATTATTGTTCTTAATGTATTTTTAGTGATAAAAGACAGAAGGGGGCTTAAACTGTGTAAACACCTAGGTGTTAGAGACGCATCCTAAACAACATTTCTAAATGATTAAGCTTATTGTGAATAAAATTTCCATTAATAAAAACAAATTTACAACAATGTTAAAACAATCAAAAAGAAGTTATAAAACATAAAAAAAAACAAAAAATAAATGTGAAAAACATGACAAATGAAAAACAACAAAAACAAAACAAAAACATGCATGAATAGAAGAAAGGTATGGATCCTACAAGGTAATTCCAGGGGGAATGGGCTTGTTGTTATGTCTCTTAGAAAAATGGTCCACCGTCTTGCAAAACTTAGTCTTAACTAGTCGGAAAGAGGGTTTAATAAACGTTTTTTTGTGAATGGAGTCGGAGTTGGACTCGGCATATTGAAAGTACCAGGAATTAGATTTGAAATCGGTTATAAATTACAAATCTAGTTAAAGCAACCTTTAAACCAGGACTCTGAAGTTCGAGTTTTACAACTGCCCCCCCCCCTCCCGCCTCAACAATCATTTCAGGAGGGCAGGATTGATATTAGATGCAATTTCTTAGGTACTATTGAGGTATTTCCGAGAGCTATTATCGAAAATGTCTCATTTCTTTGATCCGAGACTGTGAATATTTCACACCACCGTGATAATATGCGGCTATCCCCACCCCTCCACGGAAAAAATTATTTAATGCCTCCACCGTAACTTTTAAGCTGTAGAACAGGATACTCCAAGCTATATAAACTACAGCGAAATAATTTGACTACCCCTCTGACATCACATCGTTACCTCTAAGACATTTTTCAGTTACTTCTTGTTAAAAATTATGCTTAAATCCGCTGATTCAAGTTTTGCAAGCCAAGCTTATCATAATAACCTCCAAAACACTCCACACCACCATGGTATTACACACATCCCCCTCCGTCATCCACGTGGCAACACCCCTATTCACCCCCTAGGACATTTTCAACCTTTCCCCACCGAAAATAAGCTGATGAATCTAAATTAAACACTTTTTTTATTTGAACAGCGGAACTCGGCATTTCATTGCTAGATTGTGATACTCAAAGCGATTCACGCCACAATATCACACTGTTACTGCTCTGTGACACCCTTTGACATCACCCCATCACCCTCAAGACATTTTTCAAACATTTCTTGTTAAGAATTATACTTCCACCCATTGATTCAAGCTTTTGCAAGCCAAGCTTATCATGATAAACTTCAAAACACTCCACACCACCGTGGCATTACAAACCAGCCCCCCTCCGCTATCCACGTGGCACCAGCTCCTATCACCCCCCAGGACATTTTCAACCTTTTCCCACCGAAAACAAGCTTATGAATAAAAATTAAACACGTTTTAATTTGAACAGCTTATCTCGGCATTTCCTCGCTGGAGTGTGATACTCCAAGCAATTCACGCCACAATGGCACACTATCGCTGCTCTTTGACACCCTCTGACATCACATCACTATTCCTAAGACATTTTTCAGACATTTTTTATTAAAAATTATACATTCAACCCATTAAGTCAAGTTTTTCACGAGGCAAGCCTATTATAATAACCTTCAAAACACTCCCACACCACCACGCCATTCACGCCAGCCATTTATTTGACACACCCCCTCATCACTCCTAGGATATTTTCAACCTTCTCACTCCAAAAATAAGCTTATGAATCTAAATTAAACACTATATTTTTTTAACCGCGGGACTTGATGTACTTAGAAGCAACAAGTTTTTTCTTAAAACGAACTACAGTTTTACTCAAAATTATTAAATTTATCTTGGAAGTAACAGGTTTTTTCTTAGTAGTAACAAAAATAATTTCTATTAGCAGCAAGTTTTCTGTCAAAGATAACAAATTTCTCTTAGAAGCAACAATTTACTGTTAATGCTAACGAGTTTTCTGCTAGAAGTAGCAAGTTTTTCTTAACACTAACAACTTTTTTCTTAAAAGTAACAACTTTTTCCTTAATACTAGCACAGTTTTACTTAATACTATCAAATTTTTCTTGGAAGTAACAGGTTTTCTTAATAGTAACAAATTTATTCTAATAGCAGCAAGTTTTCCGTCAAGGATAACAAATTTCTCTTAGAAGTAACAATTTTCTGTTTACTCTAACAAGTTTTCTCTTAGAAGTAGCAAGTTAGTAGTCTGTTTTTCGTAACAATAACAATTTTTTCTTAGAAGTAATAACTTTTTCCCTAATACTAACTAAGTTTCACTTAATACTATCAAATTTCTCATGGGAGTATTAGGTTTTTCTAAATAGTAACAATTTTTTCTAATAGAAGCCATTTTTACGTGAAAGATAACAAATTTCTCTTAGAAGTAACAAGTTTCTGTTTATGCTAACAAAATCTCTGTTATAAGTTGCAAGTTCTTCTTAACACTAACAATTTTTTCTTAGAAGTATCAACTTTTTCTTTAATACTAGCAAAGTTTTTGCTTAATACTGTCAAATTTTCCTTGGAAGTAACAATTTTTTCCTTAATGCTTACAAAGTTTTATCTAATACTATAAAATTTTTCATGGAAGTAACAGGTTTTTCTTATTAGTAAGAAATTTTTCCTAATAGCAGCAAGTTTTCCGTCAAAGATAACACATATCTCTTAGAAGTAACAATTTTCTGTTTACTCTAACAAGTTTTTTCTTAGAATTAGCAAGTTTTTCTTAACACTAACAAATTTCTTTCTTAGAAGTAACAAGTTTTATCCGTAATACTAACAAAGTTTTACTTAGTATTAACAAGTTTTTTCTTAGAAGTAACATCTTTTTCCTTAATATTAACAAATTTTTACTTAATACTATCTAATTTCTCATGGAAGTAACAGGTTTTTGTTAATAGCAAGAAAACTTTTCTAATAGCAGCAAGTTTTCCGTCAAAGATAACACATATCTCTTAGAAGTAACAATTTTCTGTTTACGCTAACAAGTTTTCTACTAGAAGTAGCAAGTTTTTCTTAATACTGAAAATTTTTTCCTTAGACTTAACAAATTTTGTCTTAATGCTAACAAAGTTTTACTTAATGCTAACAATTTTTTCTTAGAAGTAACAACTTTTCCCTTAATGCTAACAAAGTTTTACTTAATACTATCAAATTTCTCTTGGAAGTAACAGGTTTTTTTATTTTTTTTAAAGGTTTATAGTAACATTTTTTTCTAATAGCAGCAATTTTTCTGTCAAAGATAACAAATTCCTCTTAGAAGTAAATATTTTCTATTTATGCTAACAAGTTTTCTGTTAAAACTAGTCAGTTTTTCTTAACACTAACAAATTTTTTTTAGAAGCAACAACTTTTTCCTTAATACTAACAAAGTTTTACTTAATACTATCAAATTCATCTTGAAAGTAACAGGTTTTTGAACTTATTAGAATTAACAGTAAATGTTTACTTCTAAGAGAAATTTGTTATCTTTGACGGAAAACTTACTGCTATTAGAAAAAAATTGTTTCTATTAAAAAAAACCTATTACTTCCAAGATAAATTTGATAGTATTGAGTAAGACATTTGTTCGTCTTAAGAAAAAACTTTTTATTTCTAAGGAAATGAATTAAAAAAACTTTTTCACAAAATAAGTTTTTCAAAGATAAGTAAAGAACTCCATTAAACAAAATATGAGAAAAAATAAAATAGAATAATCTACCAAGCATGAAACTACCACAAATCAGCATCTATAAATAAACGAAACCCAAAACGAACATAAATTACAATAAATAACCGAGTCAAACTCAAAACGAGCAGAAATTAAGATAAGTTGGGCTCAAAACCTCTATGCCTTCCCAAGGCCAGAACATAATTTGCACTTTAGTGAAAAAAACATAAATATTTTTACTTTTATAACTTTAATCAATAAAATAATACTATCATTTTTATTACTAAAAATCAGTATATGTATATTAAAGTGATAATGCACAATCATTTGTATTTTTTTCAGTAAAGTACAAATTACGTTCTGGCCTTGGGAAGGCATAGAGGTTTTGAGCCCAGCTTATGTTAATTTCTGCTAGTTTTGAGTTTGACTCGGTTATTTATTGTAATTTTTGTTCGTTTTGGGTTTCACTTATTTGTCGATGTGGATTTGTGGAAGTTTTCTGCTTGGTAGATTATTTGATTTTATTTTTGCTCATGTTTTGTTTAATGGAGATCTTTACTTGTATTTGAAAAACTTATTTTGTTGAAAAAGTTTTTTAAATTAATTTCTGTTCGTTAGTCTTTTCAGAGAAAAAAATAATACTTTAAACCTTTTCGTTTTTTAAGAATTTATTGTTTGGCCTGATTTTTGTTTGCTGGAGAAAAATTTTCAGCAATTTTTAACAGCATACACCCTCTTAAAAATCTGGACACCAATAGAAGTGTTTAATTTAGTTTCATACCTCCTCTAGTTGACCTGAAATGGAAAACTTGATACCATTCGCCAAAAAATCTGTTTACTTTCTTTGATAGCTAGGATACACTTACGCTATTTTGATTTAATTAAATTTTAAGAGCAGAAGCAGCCCCGAAAGTTTGAACATAATACCCTCAGTCGTTCCTAGGATACTGCTGTGATGCCTTATTGGGAATTAGCATTAACACAGTGCATTTTGATTTAATCTTATGGCAACATTTAGTTTGGAGCCCTTTTTGAAATTTCTATAACAAATTTCTATATAAACTTTATATGCCCCCAGGGCATAACTTACAACCCTTGCACTGAGGGCTCTGACAGGGTTATCATCCTAAAAGACCTAATTTCAAGAACTTTCAACTACGTTGAACAAAATGAATTTCTCAAAATTTTGATTGGATGTGTTTGGGAAACTGGTGGGCGTGAGAGGGGCCTTAGTCGCTCTCCAATCACTTTCAACTAATAAAAAAGGCACTAGCTCTTTCAACTGCCAATTGAATGAGCCCTTTTGAAGTTTCTACGCTTTCAATAAAAACCTTATACGCCCCCAAGGCATAACTTACAACCCCTGCCCTGAGGGCTGTGGGGGGGGGAGGGGTTGTCATCCTTAAAGACCTAATTTCCAAAATTTTCAACTACGTTGAATAAAATTGCTATCTAAAATATTGATTTGATGTGTTTGGAGAAAAGATGGGCGTGAGAGGGGGTTTAGTTGCCTTCAAATCACTTTCGAGTATTAAAAAGGGCACTAGCCCTTTGAATTTCCTATTCGAATGAGCCCTTTTTCAAGTTTCTACGGCAAAGATTTCAATAAAAACCTATATGCCCCCAGGGCATAATTTATAACCCTTGCCCTGAAGACTTTGGGAGGAGTGTCCTGCTCAAAGGTATAATCTCCAGAACTTTGAACTGCGTGGAACAAAATGGCTATCTTAAAATATTGATTGGTTGTGTTTGGGAAAATGGTGGGCGTGAGAGGGGCGTTAGTCGCTCTCCAATCACTTTCAACTATTAAAAAAGGCACTAGCCCTTTCAATTTCCAATTGAATGAGCCCTTTTGAAGTTTCTACGCTTTCAATATAAATCTCATACGCCCCCTGGGCATAATTTATATCCCTTGCCCTGAGGGCTGTGGGGAGTTGTCATCCTAAAAAACCTAATTTCCGGAACTTAAAACTACGTTGAATAAAATGGCTATCTCAAAGTTTAGATTAGATGTGTTTAGGGGAATGGTGGGCGTGAGAGGCGGGTAATTTGCCTTCTAATCACTTTCGAATATTAAAAAGGGCACTAGCCCATTGGATTTCCAATCGAATGAGCCTTTTTAAAAATTTCTACGAAAACACCTTCTATAAAAAACCTTATATGCTCCCAGGGCATAACTTACAACCCTTGCCCTAAGGGCTGTAGGGGACTGTCCTTAAGAACATAATTTCTATCTGGCAATCAACTACGCTGAACAAAATGGCTATCTCAAAATTTTGTTTGAATGTGCTTAAGGAAATGGTGGGCGTGGAAGGGGTGTTAGTCGCGTTCCAATCACTTTCGAATATTAAAAAGGGCACAAGCCACTCTAATTTTCAATTGAATGAGCGCTTTTTGAAGTTTCTACGACAACTTCTTCGATATGAAGTGCCCTGCTCTAATGGAAAAAATTAATAAATAATTCACTGTGCCAACATCGTTCTTATATGCCCGCAGGGCATAACTTAAAACCCTTGCCTTGAGCGTTGTGGGGGAGTGTCCTCCTCTTTACTTAGTCCCCGTTTCTTGTCTCGTTCTCGAGTGTCCCCGTTCTTTACTTAGGCAGCGCGATCGCACTGCCTATGATTTATACAACAACTTTCTATATCAACCTTATATACCCACAGGTCATAACAAACAACCCTTGCACTAAGGGTTCTGAGGAGGTTATCATCCTAAAAGACCTAATTTCCAGAACGTTCGACTATATTGAACAAAATGGATATCTCAAAATTTTAATTGGATGTGTTTTTGAAAATGGTGGGCGTGAGAGAGGCGTTAGTTGCTATCCAACCACTTTCAACTATTAAAAAAGGCACTAGCCCTTTCAATTTCCAATTGAATGAGCCCTTTTGAAGTTTCTACGAAAACACTTTCAATAAAAACTTTATATGCCCCAGGGCATAACTTACAACCCTTGCACTGAGGGTGTTGAGGTGGTTTTCATCCTAAAAGACTTAATTTCCAGAACTTTCAACTACGTTTAACAAATTGGATATCTCATAATTTTAATTCGATGTGTTTGGGGAAATGGTGGGCGTGAGAGGGGCGTTAGTCGTTATTCAATCGCTTTCAACTATTAAAAAAGACACTGGCCCTTTCAATTTCCAATTGAATGAGCCCTTTTGAAGTTTCTACGACAACGCTTTCAATAAAAACTTCATATGCACCCAAGGCATAACTTAAAATCCTTGCCCTGAGAGTTTTGGGGGGAGGGGTTGTCATCCTTAAAGACCTAATTTCTAAAACTTTCAACTAGGTTGAATAAAATGGCTATCTAAAAATTTTGATTGGATGTGTTTGGGAGAATGATGGGTGTGGGGGGGGGGGCTAGTTACCCTCCAATCACTTTAAACTATTAATAAGGGCACTAGCCCTTTGAATTTCCAATCGAATGAGCCCCTTTTGAAGTTTCTACGAAAACGCATTCTATAAAAACCTTATATGCCCCTAGGGCATAACCTAAAACCCTTGCCCTGAGGGTTGTGGGGGAGTGTCCTACTCAAAAATATATTTTCTATCTGGAAATCAACAACGCTGAACAATATGGCTATCTCAAAATTTTTGATGGATTTGTTGGGGGGAATGATGGATATGGGGGGGACTAGTTGCCCTCCAGTCACTTTCAACTATTAAAAAGGGCACTAGCCCTTTGAATTCGAATGAGCCTGTTTTGAAGTTTCTACGGAAACACCTTCTATAACAACCTTATATGCCCCCAGGGCTAACTTTAAACCCTTGCCCTGAGGATCGTGGAGGAGTACCCTCCTCAAAAATATATTTTCTATGTGGAAATCAACTACGCTGAACAAAATGGCTATCTCAGAATTTTATTATTGGATGTGTTTGGGGGAATGATTAGCGGGGGGGGGACTAGTTGCCCTCCAATCACTTTCAACTATTAAAAAGGGCACTATCCCTTTGAATTTCCAATTGAATGAGCCTGTTTTGAAGTTTCTGTGACAACAACTTCTATAAAAACCTTATATGCCCCCAGGGCATAACTTAAAACCCTTGCTCTGAGGGTTGTGGGGGAGTGGCATCCCCAAAAACATATTTTTTATGTGGAAATCAACTACTCTCAACAAAATGACTATCTTTAAATTTTGATTGGATGTGTTTGGGGGAATGTTGGGCGTAGGGGGAATAGTTGCCCTCCAATTACTTTCGACTATTAAAAAGGGTACAAGCCCTTCGAATATCCAATTGAATGAGGCTGTTTTGAAGTTTCTACGACAACGCCTTCTATAAAAACCTTAAATACCCCCAGGGCAGAACTTAAATCCTTGTCCTGAGGGTTGTGGGGGAGTGTCCTCCTCAAAAACATATTTTCTATCTGGAAATCAACTACGCTGTACAAAATGGCTATCTCAAAATTTTGCTTGGGTGTGTTTAGGGGAATGATGGGCGTGGGGGGGCTAGTTGCCCTTCAATCACTTTTGACTATTGAAAAGGGCACTAGCCACTCCAATTTCCAATCGAATGATTCCTTTTCGAAGTTTCTACGACAACCCCTTCGATACGAAGTGCCTGGGTATGGAGAAAAAAAATACAAAAACACATAGTGCCCACATCGTTCATTACTTAGGCAGCGCTAGCACGCTGCCTATGATTGATTGGATAAGTTTGTAGAAAAGATCGGCGTGAGAGGGGGTTTTGTTGCCTTCAAATCACTTTCGACTATTAAAAAGGGCACTAGCCCTTTTTCCAATCGAATGAGCCTATTTTGAAGTTTCTACGACTACACATTCTATAAAAACCTTATACGACCCTAAGGCATAACTTAAAACCCTTGCCATGAGGGTTTTTCGAGAGTATCGTCCTCAAAAACATATTTTCTATCTGGAAATCAACTACGCTGAACAAAATGGTTATCTAGAATATCTATTGGATGGGTTTTTAGAAAAGATGGGCGTAAGAGGGGGGTTAGTTGCCTTCAAATCACTTTCGACTATTAAAAATGGCAGTAGTCCTTTGAATTTCCAATCGAATGAGCCCTTTTTCAAGTTTCTACGGCAAAGATTTCAATAAAAACCTTATATAACCGCAGGGCATAACTTATAACCTTTGCCCTGAAGACTGTGGGGGGAGTGTCCTGCTCAAAGGCATAATTTCCTGAACTTTGAACTGCGTAGAACAAAATGGCTATCTCAAAATCTTGATTGGATGAGTTTGGGGAAATGGTGGGCGTGGAAGGGTGTTAGTTGCTTTCCAATGACTTTCGACCATTAAAAAGGGCACTAGCCATTTGAATTTCCAATCGAATGATCCCTTTTTTAAGTTTCTACGACAACGCGTTATATAAAAACCTTATATGCCCCTGGGCATAATTTACAACCCTTGCCCTTAGGGTTGTGGGGGAGTGTCCTCCTCAAAATATATTTTCTATCTGGAAATCAACTACGCTGAACAAAATGGCTATCTCAAAATTTTGATTGGGTGTGTTTGGGGGAATGATGGGCGTGGGGGGGCTAGTTGCCCTGCAATCACTTTTGACAATTGAAAAGGGCACTAGCCACTCCAGTTTCCACTCGAATGAGTCCCTTTCGAATTTTCTACGACTACTCCTTCGATACGAAGTGCCTGGTTACGGAGAGAAAAAAAACACATTGTGCCCACATCATTCTTTACTTAGGCAGCGCTAGCGCGCTGCCTATGATTGATTGGATGTGTTTGGAGAAAAGATGGACGTGAGAGGGGGTTTAGTTGCCTTTAAATCACTATCGACTATTAAAAATGGCACCAGCCCTTTTTCCAATCGAATGAGCCTGTTTTGAAGTTTCTACGACAACACCTTCTATAAAAACCTTATATGCCCCCAGGGCATAACTTAAAACCCTTCCCCAAAGGGTTTTGGGGGAGTATCCTGCTCAAAAACATATTTTCTATCGGGAAATCAACTACGCTGAACAAAATGGTTATCTAAAATATTGATTGGATGTGTTTGGAGAAAAGATGGGCGCAAGAGGGGGGTTAGTTGCCTTCAAATCACTTTTGTCTTTTAAAAAAGGTACTAGCCCTTTGAATTTCCAATCGAATGACCCCTTTTTCAAGTTTCTACGACAAAGATTTCAATAAAAACCTTATATAACCCCAGGGCATAACTTATAACCCTTAACCTGAAGACTGTGGGGGGATTGTCCTGCTCAAAGGTATCTAAAAATGGCTATCTAAAAATCTCTGTTGGATGTGTTTGGGGAAATGTGGGCGTGGAAGGGGTGTTAGTTGCTCTCCAATCACTTTCGAGTATTAAAAAGGGGACTGGCCATTTCAATTTCCAATCGAATAATCCCTTTTTGAAGTTTCTACGACAACGCGTTATATAAAAACCTTATATGCCCCCTGGGCATAATTTACAACCCTTGCCCTGAGGCCTGTGGGGGGGGGGGGGGGGTTGTCATCCTCAAAGACCTAATTTCCAAAACTTAAAACTACTTTGAATAAAATGGCTATCTCAAAGTTTTGATTAGATGTGTTTGGGGAAAAGGTGGGCATGAGAGGCGGGTTAGTTGCCCTCTGTTCACTTTCGACTATTTAAAAGGGCGCTAGCCCTTTGAAGGTCCAATAGAATGAGCCTTTTTTAAAGTTTCTACGACAAAGCCTTCTATAAGAAAACTTATATGCCCCCGGGGCATAACTTACAACCCTTGCCCTAAGGGCTTGCCCTAAGGAGGACTGTCCTCGAAAAGATAATTTCTATCTGGAAATCAACTACGCTGAACAAAATGGCTATCTCAAAATATTGATTGGATGTGTTTTGGAAAAAGGTGGGCGTGGAAGGGATGTTAGTCAACTTCCGATCACTTTCGACTATTAAAAAGGGCACAAGCCACTCCAATTTCCAATTGAATGAGCACTTTTCGAAGTTTCTACAACAATTTCTTTGATTCGAAGTGCCCTGCTCTAAAGGAAAAAAAAATAATAAATAATACATTGTGCCAACATCGTTCTTATATGCCCCCAGGACATAACTTTAAACCCTTGCCCTGAGGATTGTGGAGGAGTGTCCTCCTCAAAAATATATTTTCTTTCTGGAAATAAACTACGCTGAAAAAAATGGCTATCTCAAAATTTTATTGGATGTGTTTTGGGGAATGATGGGCGTGGGGGGGGGGGACTAGTTGCCCTCCAATCACTTTCAAATATTAAAAAGGGCACTAGACCTTTGAATTTCCAATCGAATGAGCCTGTTTCGAAGTTTCTATGACAACAACTTCCATAAAAACCTTATATGCCTCCAGGGCATAACTTAAAACCCTTGCCCTGAGCATTTTGGGGGACTGTCCTCCTCAAAAACATATTTTCTATGTGGAAATCAACTACTCTGAACAAAATGGCTATCTTTAAATTATAACCCTTGCCCTGAAGACTCTGGGGGGAGTGTCCTGCTCAAAGGTATAATTTCCTGAACTTTGAACTGCGTGAAACAAAATGGATATCTCAAAATCTTTATTGGATGTGATTGGGGAAATGTTGAGCGTGGAAGGGGTATTAGTTGCTTTTCAATCACTTTCGACTATTAAAAAGGGCACTAGCCATTTCAATTTCCCATCGAATGATCCCTTTTTTAAGTTTCTACGACAACGAGTTATATAAAAACCTTATATGCCCCCTGGGCATAATTTACAACCCTTGCCCTTAGGGTTGTGGGGGAGTGTCCTCCTCAAAAATATATTTTCTATCTGGAAATCAACTACTCTGAACAAAATGGCTATCTCAAAATTTTGATTGGGTGTATTTGGGGGAATGATGGGCGTGGGGGGAGGGGCTAGTTGCCCTCCAATAACTTTTTATAATTGAAAAGGGCACTACCCACTCCAATTTCCAATCGAATGAGTCCTTTTCGAAGTTTCTACGACAACTCCTTCGTTACGAAGTGCCTGGGTACGGAGAAAAAAAAAACAAAAACACATTGTGCCCACATCGTTCTTTACTTAGGCAGCGCGCTACGCGCTGCCTATGATTGATTGGATGTGTTTGGAGAAAAGATGGGCCTGAGAGGGGGTTTAGTTGCCTTTAAATCACTTTCAACTATTAAAAAGGACACTAGCCCTTTTTCCAATCGAATGAGCCTGTTTTGAATTTTCTACGACAACGCCTTCTATAAAAACCTTATATGCCCCCCAGGGCATAACTTAAAACCCTTCCTCTGAGGATTGTGGGGGAGTATCCTTCTCAAAAACATATTTTCTATCGGGAAATCAACTACGCTGAACAAAATGGTTATCTAAAATATCGATTGGATGTGTTTTGAGAAAAGGTGGGCGTAAGAGGGGGGTTAGTTGCCTTCAAATCACTTTTGACTATTATAAAGGGCACTAGCACTTTGAATTTCCAATCGAATGAGCCCTTTTTCAAGTTTCTACGACAAAGATTTCAATAAAAACCTTAAATAATCCCAGGGCATAACTTATAACCCTTGCCCTGAAGACTGTGGAGGGAGTGTTCTGCTCAAAGGTATAATTTCCTGAACTTTGAACTGCGTGGAACAAAATGGCTATCTCAAAATCTTTATCAAACAAATAAACTTTCAAATGGGGATAAATCCATTTATTTAGACAGTGAAAAAACAGGTACAAAAGTCCAGATATTTCGGTCACATATACAGCGACCGTCTTCAGTAGAAATATTTCTACTGAAGTATTTCTACTGAAATACTTCAGTATTTCTTCAGTATTTCTACTGAAGACGGTCGCTGTATATGTGACCGAAATATCTGGACTTTTGTACCTGTTTTTTCACTGTCTAAATAAATGGATTTATCTCCATTTGAAAGTTTATTTGTTCGTCTTAGAACGACAGTGTGGTCTAAGAAAACAACACCTAATTTAAAGGTGTTACGTCGAAAATACAAAATCTTTATTGGATGTAATTTGGGAAATGGTGGGCGTGGAAGGGATGTTAGTTGCTTTCCAATCACTTTCGACTATTAAAAAGGGCACTTGCCATTTTAATTTCCAATCGAATGATCCCTTTTTTAAGTTTCTTTGACAATGCGTTATATAAAAACGCTATATTTCCCCTGGGCATAATTTACAACCCTTGCCCTTAGGGTTGTGGGGGAGTGTCCTCCTCAAAAACATATTTTCTATCTGGACTTTTCTATCTATAATTTACAACCCTTGCCCTGAAGGCTGTGGGGGGGGGGGGGTTGTCATCCTCAAAGACCTAATTTCCAGAACTTAAAACTACGTTGAATAAAATGGCTATCTCAAAGTTTTGATTAGATATGTTTGGGGAAAAGGTGGGCGTGAGAGGCGGGTTAGTTGCCCTCTAATCACTTTCGACTATTTAAAAGGGCGCTAGCCATTTGAATTTCCAATCGAATGTGTTTTTTTTTCTTTACTTAGGCATCGCTAGCGCGCTGCCTATGATTGATTGGATGTGTTTGGAGAAAAGATGGGCGTGAGAGAGGGTTTAGTTGCCTTCAAATCACTTTCGACTATTAAAAAGGGCACTAGCCCTTTTTCCAATTGAATGAGCCTGTTTTGAATTTTCTACGACAACGCCTTCTATAAAAACCTTATATGCCCCCCAGGGCATAACTTAAAACCCTTCCTCTGAGGGTTGTGGGGGAGTATCCTGCTCAAAAACATATTTTCTATCGGGAAATCAACTACGCTGAACAAAATGGTTATCTAAAATATCGATTGGATGTGTTTTGAGAAAAGGTGGGCGTAAGAGGGGGGTTAGTTGCCTTCAAATCACTTTTGACTATTAAAAAGGGCACTAGCACTTTGAATTTCCAATCGAATGAGCCCTTTTTCAAGTTTCTACGACAAAGATTTCAATAAAAACCTTATATAATCACAGGGCATAACTTATAACCCTTGCCCTGAAGACTGTGGGGGGAGTGTCCTGCTCAAAGGTATAATTTCCTGAACTTTGAACTGCGTGGAACAAAATGGCTATCTCAAAATCTTTATTGGATGTGATTTGGGAAATGGTGGGCGTGGAAGGGGTGTTAGTTGCTTTCCAATCACTTTCGACTATTAAAAAGGGCACTTGCCATTTTAATTTCCAATCGAATGATCCCTTTTTTAAGTTTCTTTGACAACGCGTTATATAAAAACCTTATATTTCCCCTGGGCATAATTTACAACCCTTGCCCTTAGGGTTGTGGGGGAGTGTCCTCCTCAAAAACATATTTTCTATCTGGACTTTTCTATCTATAATTTACAACCCTTGCCCTGAAGGCTGTGGGGGGGGGGTTGTCATCCTCAAAGACCTAATTTCCAGAACTTAAAACTACGTTGAATAAAATGGCTATCTCAAAGTTTTGATTAGATATGTTTGAGGAAAAGGTGGGCGTGAGAGGCGGGTTACGACAACGCCTTCTATAAAAACCTTATATGCCCCAGGGCATAACTTAATACCCTTCCCCTGAGGGTTGTGGGGGAATATCCTGCTCAAAAACATATTTTCTATCTGGAAATCAACTACGCTGAACAAAATGGTTATCTAAAATATTGATTGGATGTATTTGGAGAAAAGATGGGCGTAAGAGGGGGGTTAGTTGCCTTCAATTCACTTTCGACTATTGAAAAGGGCACTAGCCCTTTGAATTTCCAATCGAATGAGCCCTTTTTCAAGTTTCTACGACAAAGATTTCAATAAAAGCCTTTTATAACCCCAGGGCATAACTTATAACCCTTGCCCTGAAGACTGTGGGGGGAGTGTCCTGCTCAAAAGTTTCCGGAACTTTGAACTGCGTGGAACAAAATGGTTATCTCAAAATCTTTATTTGATGTGTTTTGGGAAATGGAGGGCGTGGAAGGGGTGTTAGTTGCTTTCCAATCACTTTCGAATATTAAAAAGGGCACTAACCATTTCAATTTCCAATCGAATGATCCCTTTTTTAAGTTTCTACGACAACGCGTTATATAAAAACCTTATATTTCCCCTGGGCATAATTTACAACCCTTGCCCTTAGGGTTGTGGGGGAGTGTCCTCCTCGAAAACATACTTTCTATCTGGAAATCAACTACGCTGAACAAAATGGTTATCTCAAAATTTTGATTGGGTGTGTTTGGGGGAATGATGGGCGTGGGGGGGGGGGCTAGTTGCCCTCCAATCACTTTTGACAACTGAAAAGGGCACTAGCCACTCCAATTTCCAATCGAATGAGTTCTTTTCGAAGTTTCTACGACAACTCCTTCGATACGAAGTGCCTGGGTACGAAGAAAAAAGAACACATCGTGCCCACATCGTTCTTTACTTAGGCAGCGCTAGCGCGCTACCTTTGATTGATTGGATGTGTTTGGAGAAAAGATGGGCGTGAGAGGGGTTTAGTTGCCTTCAAATCATTTTCGATTATTAAAAAGGGCATTAGCCCTTTTTCCAATCGAATGAGCCTGTTTTGAAGTTTCTACGACAACGCCTTCTATAAAAACCTTATATGCCCCCAGGGCATAACTTAAAACCCTTCCCCTGAGGGTTTTGGGGGAGTATCCTGCTCAAAAACATATTTTCTATCGGGAAATCAACTACGCTGAACAAAATGGTTATCTAAAATATTGATTGGATGTGTTTGGAGAAAAGATGGGCGTAAGAGGGGGGTTAGTTGCCTTCAAATCACTTTCGTTTATTGAAAAGGGCACTAGCCTTTTGAATTTCAAATAGAATGAGCCCTTTTTCAAGTTTCTACGACAAAGATTTCAATAAAAGCCTTATATAACCCCAGGGCATAACTTATAACCCTTGCCCTGATGACTGTGAGGGGAGTGTCCTGCTCAAAGGTGTAATTTCCCGAACTTTGAACTGCGTGGAACAAAATGGTTATCTAAAAATCTCTATTGGATGTGTTTGGGAAAATGGTGGGCGTCGAAGGGGTGTAAGTTGCTTTCCAATCACTTTCGACTATTAAAAAGGGGACTGGCCATTTCAATTTCCAATCGAATGATCCCTTTTTGAAGTTTCTACGACAACGCGTTATATAAAAACCTTATATGCCCCCTGGGCATAATGTACAATCCTTGCCTTGAGGGCTATGGGGGGGGGGAGTTGTCATCCTCAAGGACGGAATTTCCAGAACTTAAAACTATGTTGAATAAAATGGCTTATCCCAAAGTTTTGATTAGATGTGTTTGCCGAAAAGGTGGGCGTGAGAGGCGGGTTAGTTGCCCTCTAATCACTTTCGACTATTTAAAAGGGTGCTAGCCCTTTGAATTTCCAATCGAATGAGGCTTTTAAAGTTTCTACGACAAAGCCATCTATAAGAAACCTTATATGCTCCAGGACATAACTTACAACCCTTGCCCTAAGGGCTTGCCCTAAGGGGGATTGTCCTCAAAAACATTATTTCTTTGGAAATTAACTACGCTGAACAAAATGGCTATCTCAAAATTTTGATTGGATGTGTTTTGGAAAATGGTGGGCGTGGAAGG
Organism: Artemia sinica; assembly: GCA_027921565.1. NCBI lineage: Eukaryota > Metazoa > Arthropoda > Branchiopoda > Anostraca > Artemiidae > Artemia > Artemia sinica. Next base: position 60,022,801 of record CM051261.1, read on the forward strand.
GATGTTAGTCAACTTCCAATCACTTTCGACTATTAAAAAGGGCACAAGCCACTCCAATTTCCAATTAAATGAGCACTTTTGGAAGTTTCTACAACAACTTCTTTGATACGAAGTGCCCTGCTCAAAAGGAAAAAAAAATAATAAATAATACATTGTGCCAACATCGTTCTTATATGCCAAGAAGGCATTACTTTAAAACCTTACCCTGAAGACGGAGTCTCCTCCTCAAAAATATATTTTCTATCTGGAAATCAACTACGCTGAACAAAATCTGAAGCCACTCCAATTTCCAATTGAATGAGCACTTTTCGAAGTTTCTACAACAACTGCTTTGATACGAAGTGCCCTGCTCTAAAGGAAAAAATAATAAATAATACATTGTGCAAACATCGTTCTTATATGCCCCCAGGGCATAACTTAAAGCCCTTGCCCTGAGGACTGTGGGGGAGTGTCCTCCTCTTTACTTAGTCCCCGTTTCTTGTCTCGTTCTCGAGTGTCCCCGTTCTTTACTTAGGCAGCGCGATCGCGCTGCCTATGATTTGTGCAACAACTTTGAATGATTTGTGCAACAACTTGAATGACCTCTTTTGAAGTTTCTACGACAGCGCTTTCAATAAAAACTTTATATTTCCCAGGGCATAACTTACATCCCTTGCACTGAGGGCTCTTAGGGGGTTATTATCCTAAAAGACCTAATTTCCAAAACTTTTAACTACGTTGAACAAAATGGATATGTCAAAATTTTAATTCGATGTGTTTGGGAAAATGGTCGGCATGAGAGGGGTGTTAGTCACCAGGGCATAACTTACAACCCTTGAACTGAGGGCTTTGGGGGGAGGGGTTGTCTTCCTGAAAGACCTAATTTCCAAAATTTTCAACTACGTTTTATGATATGGTTATCTAAAATTTTTTATTAGATGTGTTTGGGGAAAAGTGGGTGCGAGAGAGGGGGGGTAGTTGCCCTCAAATCACTTTCGACTATTTAAAAGGGTACTAGCCCTTTGAATTTCAAATCGAATGAGTCCTTTTTCAAGTTTCTACGAAAAAAATTTAAATAAAAAACTTATATGCCCCTAGGGCACAACTTATAATCCTTACCCTGAGGGTTATGGGGGAGTATCCTCCTCAAAAATATGGTTTCTATCTGGAAATCAACTACGCTGAATAAAATGGCTATCTCAAAATTTTATTGGATGTGCTTGGATAAATGATGGGCGTCGGGGGGCTAGTTGCCCTCCAATCACTTTCGACTATTAAAAAGGGCACTAAGCTCTTTGAATTTCCAATCGAATGAGCATTTTTTTAAGTTTCTACGACAATGCCTTCTATAAAAACCTTATATGCTCCCAGGGCATAACTTAAAACCCTTGCCCTGAGGGTTGTGGGGGAGTTTCTTCCTCAAAAACATATTTTCTATCTGGAAATCAACTATGCTGAACAAAATGGCTATCTCAAAATTTTGATTGGATGTGTTTGGGGGAATGATGGGGATGGGGGGGGGGGGTAGTTGCCCTCCAATCATTGTCGACAATTAGAAAGAGTACTAGCTCTTTGAATTTCCAATCCAGTGAGCCTCTTTTGAAGTTTCTACGACAACGCCTTCTATAAAAACCTTATATGCCCCCAGGGCATAACTTAAAACCTTGCCCTGAGGGTTTTGGGGGAGTGTCCTCCTCATAAACATATTTTCTATCTGGAAATCAACTACGATGAACAAAATGGCTACCTCAAAATTTTGATTGGATGTGTTCGGGGGAACGATGGGCTTGGGGGGGGGGCTAGTTGCCCTCCAATAACTTTCGACTATTAAAAAGGGCACTAGCCACTCCAATTTCCAATCGAATGAACCCTTTTCGAAGTTTCTACGACAACTCCTTCGATACGAAGTGCCTGGGTATGGAGTTTCAAAAAAACAACACATTGTGCCCACATTGTTCTTTACTTAGACAGCGCTAGCGCGCTGCCTATGATCAAGTCCCGTTGTTAAAAAAATATAGTGTTTAATTTATACTCATAAGCTTATTTTTGGAGTGAAAAGGTTGAAAATATCCTGGGGGTGATAAGGGGGTGTGTCACATGGATGACTGGCTTGTAATGGCGTGGTGGGGTGTGAGTGTTGTGAAGGTTATTATGATCGGCTTGCCTCATAAAAAACTTGAATCATTGGGTTGAATGTATAATTTTTTAAAATAAATATCTGAAAAATGTCTTAGGAATAGTGATATGATCTCAGAGGGGTGTCACAGAGCAGTAATAATGTGGCATTGTGGCCTGAATTGCTTGGAGTATCACACTCTAGCAATAAAATGCCAAGTTCCGCTGTTCAAATAAAAAAGTGTATAATTTAGATTTATAAGCTTATTTTCGGTTGCAAAAGGTTGAAAATGTCCTATTGCGTTGATAAGGGCTAGTGCCACGTGGTTTATGGAGGGGGCTGGTGTGTAATGCCACAGTGGTGTGGAGTGTTTTGGAGGCTAGTATGATAAGCTTTGCTTGCAAAAACTTGAATCAATGGGTTGAAGTATAATTTCTAAAAAGAAATGTCTAAAAAATGTCTTGGGGGTGATGGGGCAATTTCAGAGGATGCCACAGAGCAGTAATAGTGGTGTATTGTGGGGTGAATTGCTTGGAGTATCACACTCTAGCAATAAAATGCCAAGTTCAGCTGTTCAAATAAAGAAAAAAAATAATTTAGTTTAATAAGCTTATTTTCAGTGAGAAGAGGTTGAAAATGTCCTAGGGATGATGAGGGTTGGTACCACGTGGATGACGGAGGGGTTGATGGGTAATGCCACGGTGGTGTGGAGTGTTTTGCAGGTTTTTATGATAAGCTTAGCTTGCTAAAACTTGAATCAATGGGATGAAGTATAATTTTTTAAAAATAATTGTCTGAAAAATATCTTGGGGGTGATTAGGCGAAGACAGAGGATGCGAAAGAGCAGTAATAGTGTGGCATTAAGAGGTGAATTGCCTGGAGTATCACACTCTAGCAATGAAATGCAGAGTTCCGGTGTTCAAGTAAAAATAGTGTCTATTTTAAATTCATCAGCTTATTTTCTGTGGGAAAAGGTGTAAAATGTCCTAGGGGGTGATGATAAGGGCTGCCACGTGGATGAGAGAGGGTGAGTTGTTTAATGCCACGCTGGTGTGGAGTGTTTCGGAGGTTATTATGATAAGCTTGGCTTGCAAAAACTTGAATCAATGGGTTGGAGTATAATTTTTAACAAGAAATGTCTAAAAGAGGTCTTTGGGGTGATGGTGCGATGTCAGAGGGTGTCACAGAGCAGTAAATGTTTGGCATTGTGGCGTGAATTGCTTGGAGTATCATACTCTCGCAATGAAATGCCGAGTTCCGCTGTTCAAGTAAAAACAGTGTTTAATTTAGGTTCATGCCCTTAAGTTCGGTGGTACAAAGTTGAAAATTTCCAAGGGGGTGATAAGGGCTGGTGCCACGTGGATGAAGAGGGAGAAGGTGTGTAATGCCAAGGTGGTGGGGAGTGATTTGGCGGTTATTATGATAAGCTTGGCTTACAAGAAGTTGAATCACCGGTTTGAATCATAATTTTTAACAAGAAATGTCTAAAAAATGTCTTGAAGGTGATGATATGATGTCAGAGGGGTAGTCAAATTATGTTGCTGTGGTGTGAATTGCTTGGAGTATCATGTTTTACAGCTTAAAAGTTATGGTGAAGGCGTTAAAGGTTTTTTTCTGTGGAGGGATGGAGGGTTGCCGCATATGATCATGGTGGTGTGAAATATGTGTGATGTCAGAGGGTGCCACAGAGCATTAAGTGTGTGGCATTGTGGCGTGCATTGTTTGGAGTATCATACTCTAGCACTGAAATGCCGAGATCCGCTGTTCAAGTAAAAACAGTGTTTAATTTAGATTCATGGCCTTATTTTCGGTGGTAAAAGGTTTAAAATGTCCTAGGGGGTGATAAAGGGTAGTGGCACGTGGATGACGAAGGGGGAGGTGTGTAATGCCACGGTGGTGTGGAGTGATTTGGAGGTTATTATGATAAGCTTGGCTTGCAAAACTTGAATTGCCGGATTGATGTATAATTTTTTAACAAGAAATGTCTAAAAAATGTTTTGGAGGTGATGATATGATGTCGGGGGTAGTCAAATTGTGTTGCTGTGGTGTGAATTGCTTGGAGTATCATGTTTTACAGCTAAAAGGCTATGATGAAGGCGTTAAAGAGTTTTTTTCTGTGGAAGGGTGAAGGGTTGCCGCATATTATGACTGTGGTGTGAAATATTCACAGTCTTGGCTCAAAGAAACGTGGCATTTTCGTTAATAGCTCTCGGAAATACCTCAATAGTGCTTAAAGCTTTGCATCTAATATCAAGCCTGTCCTATGGATATGATTGCTAGGGAGGTGGGACCAGCCCTATATTGTCATGATGGTGTGAAATATTTATAGTCTTGGCTCAAAGAAATGAGGTATTTTCGTTAATAGCTCTCGGAAATAACTCAATAGTGCCTAAAAATTTGCATCTAATATCAACCTTGGCCTCTGGAAATGATTGCCAAGGGGAGGGGGTTGGCAACCATAAAACTCCAACTTCAGAGTCCTGTATTGAAGGTTCTTTTAACTAGATTTGGAATTTGTAACCTATTTCAACTCTAATTCCTGGTACTTTCAATATGCCAAGTTTAACTCTGACTCTATTCAGCAAAAAAATTACTAAACTCTCTCTTGGACTAGTTCATATTAAGTTTTGAAAAGCGTCAGAATATTTTTCTAAGAAAGACATAGCAACAAGCCCGCTTTTCCTGGAATTACCTGCTAGGAGCCATACCTTTCTTCTATTCATACACGTTTTTTTCCGTTTGTCATGTTTTTTTACGTTTTATTTTATGTTTGTTGCGTTTTTTAACTGCTTGTTCATTGTTTTTATATTCTTGTAAATTTGTTTTTATTAATGAAAATTTTTTTACAATAAGCTTAATTCCTTAGGTATGTGGTTTAGGATGTGTCTCGTTTTTCCGATTGTCATGTTTTTTACGTTTTATTTTATGTTTGTTGCGTTTTTTAACTGCTTGTTCATTGTTTTAATATTCTTGTAAATTTGTTTTTATTAATGAAAATTTTTTAAAATAAGCTTAATTCCTTAGATATGTGGTTTAGGATGTGTCTCTAATATCTAGGTGTTTACACAATTTAAACATACCTTCTGTCTTTTATCGCTAGAAATACATTAAGAACAATAATGTCTAAAAATAAATGTATTTTGTCTTCTTGTCAATTGTCGCAGGTGCACGAAACATGAGGAAATTGCCTGGCATGTAATAGGTTATTTGAAAAATGTACTTCACGATACAGAATGTTTGAAGTAGCTTGTTGGCCCTAATGCTTGCAGCACTGTTCCATTGGAAGGAAATTGATCTTTCACGTCCCAGCGAGGACAAGGAACTAAAGAAAAAACATCTTTGAAAAGAATAAAAAAAGAAACGCTTTGAAAGAAGCAAACAAAAAAATACGCGTTGAACGTTTCAGCAAAAAATAAAATGTTAAAGAAGTATTATGTGACAGTAATTTGGGTATTATCAGAACGCAAAATGTGCGCCGTCATTACGCAACGTGTGCTGACATTACATAAAGTGTGCGCCGTCATTAATTTAAAAGTAAAAAAATGTTTTGAACGTTTCGACAAAAAATGAAATGTCAAAGAAGTATTATTGAGAGTTATATGTGCACTGTCATTACGTAAGATGTGTGACGTCGTTACATAAGGTGTGCACTTTCGTTAAGTTACCAAGCGGGGACTCCCCATGGGTCCTGGCGCGAGTTCACATAAAATTAGGTCATCAATATTAAACCTTGATACAGGGCCTGTCATGGGTATCTCGCCAGCTGTGTTTCCTTTAATAGAACATCTGGAATCCAGGGATTCTTACAGTACTGAAACAATATTAAACACCTGGAATCCTGGGAATCTTGGGTGTCTTCCTGAAAACAATAGACTTGCCAAAAATGACTACAAATCGTGATTTCTATTTAGAGTTGGACGACGGGAGGATAATACAAGAAAACAATATATATGCAAAAATTGGGCACGAATCGTGACAAAATGGCGGTTGCTAGGAAAAATATCGGAACACCTGGAATCCTGGGAATCTTGCAATCTGTGTTCCCTTTAATAGAACACCTAGAATCCAGGGAAGCCTGCCAGGTGACCACATTTTCTAGGTGTGAGGGACTAGAAGCTCCACTTAGAATTCTCTATTATTACTAGTTGTGTATTATACCAATCAAACTCGGATTAATCATATAAAAAATACTAGAACACCTAGAATCCCGGAAATCTTGGCAGGGCTGTCGTGGAAACAGGTCTGTCAAGGGAATCTTGCCGGGGATGTCGTGAAGTCAGAGGGCTGTCACGGGAATCTGGGGGAGGGCTGTCATGAAAAACAAAGTGGGGATACTACTAAATGAAGATTTACATACCAAAGTTAAAGCTGAAGACTAAAAAAAAAAAAAATAGAAAATGCAATTTTAAGATCTAACTAAGATTTTTTGCGAATAGTCTAATAATTTCTCCTCCTCCTCAGGTATTTAGTTTTACCTACAGCCGAGAAACGTTCATTAATATCACCTTTGCCCCTCTCTGGGATGGTGTTGTTGGAATACTATCTAGTGTGTTTGGAATGATGGCGCTGTGCTCGAAAAGTGCTGGAATGTAAGTATTCCTGTAAATTCTGTTAAATATGCATTCCAGTAAAACATATAGATGGAAAAATAATCAAAATATTCCACCCATCTACAACATTAAGCTACTGGATGTATTCATTGAATGTGTTCTTCATTAAAGTAAGTACACGTCGCTCTATGATGGTGGAATCCTGTTTGAATATCTCCCTATGTACAGAAATGCTTATGAGTATTCTCACTTAACTTGCAGAGATCAAGCAGATTTATTCTAAATTATTAATAAAAAAAAAAATTAACGCAAAAGTAATATTTACAGTCACCGAATTCCATAAATATATTTTTGCTTTTATGGCTGATTTATGTTCTACCTGACATCGAGTGCAACGGGAAAGAAAACCAAAAACTTCAATTATAGCTTTTTTAACCAAAATTATCCGTTGTCTTTATTTTTTCTGGTAGCTCCAGTCTTTATTGGTTTATTTTAAGGCTCAAAAACCAAATCGGACATATTTGAAATAATTCATTTTCTTCATAAAAATCGAACCCAAAGCAACATCACTAGAGTTGAGTCTTTGGTACCCGATTGGGTTAAGTTTTTATTTAAAATCAGATGGAAAAAGTATCGATAAAAAAGTCTATCAACGCTATCTAGTTCAGCTTGATATTTTTTCAAGGTCTTTAATAATTTTTTCTTTCAGGAATTGAGATCAGATACTTTGTATAACCCTAATTTTATTATTAAATTATTTGTTCTTATTATTACACTGAGAAAAATACGAAGTGAAAAATAAGCCAAACGCTAGTTGGCTTTGATAATTTTTTCTATCGACACTAAAGCCAGTTTCCACTCTTATATATTACCGATACTCTTTGGTCATGGCAATAGCTCACTAATTTTTGTAACTGAGAAATTTACAAGTTTCTAAGATTGGATATGCTGATTGCTAATTTGCTTACTTTTTAAAGTCAATATAGTGCTGTAGATGAACGTATTACCATGCGCAGAATACAGGTGACGGCTGGAAAATTGTTTGCTAATATCAATGTTCACAAAGATCAATACAATAATCTAGATAAAATCGTTTTTTTAAGAGAGAAGATAAATGGGAATATTTATTCATTGTCATGCTACCTCCACTGCTCCGCTCATTGTGCCACTCATTGTGGCCATTTGGCTCTAATCTACCTGCTGCAATTATCATTGCTTTAGAAGATGTATAACCATTCTATGAAAACATATGAAAAACTAATATGCTACAATAGACATCAGCCTGAAAGCAGTTATATAGAGAGAAAAAGAGACTAAACATTGATTGCTAAAGCTGCTGCAATCGCATTTTCTTGAAATTATCCGATAGTGAAGCATGGCCACCATAGTGGAGCGGCTAAGCAAAAGAATCGTGTATTTTTTCAAGAAAGTGTGAAAGTTGGTGAACATGCACTTTCACAATCCTGGAACTGGAGGCACAAAATTCGATGACTAGAACGTCGTCAAAACGTCGTAGCCTATAACGTCGCAAAATTGTCAAATGGGTTTTAATAGCCCAAGAAAGTTTGAAATGGATAAAAAAGACTGCTGAACTCGCTGGTCGTCTTACTTTTAACCTCAGATCTTAAGAACACCTTCTAAACGTCAAAGAACCTTGCAAAAATTCAAATGGGGTTTTAATAGCCCCCAAAAGTCTTAAAGTGGTTAAAAAAAATGCTGCTGAGCTCGCAGTAGGTAAAAATTTGCTGAAATATTGGAAGTCTTGGATGAGGCCTCAACTATGCTCAACATTTCTAAAATGGGAGACAACAATTTAGGCGACAAGAACCTCGTCAAAAAGCTGTATAACGTTGCTTATCCTAAAAAAGGGTTTAGATAGCGCAGGAGAGTCTTGAATGGGTAAAAATAAGCTTCTGATCGTACTGGCAAAAATGGGGTTCGGGTTGCACTGGCGATTTGAGCATCGTATTAGAGGCTATAAATTAGGATTACGGACCTCAGTTTCTTAAAAATTGCATCGTTATCAGAAGGTCATATTAGGTGGTGCAAAGCTCTGACGATGTAATATGCGTAAAAAACAAATAAAAAGTTTGACATCGACTGTAAAAATTTATTCCAAGAATTAAAATTATATCCCAAACGGTTGTGCTTATGCAAAGAAACAGGAGTTCATTTTTTTAAAATAAGAAGCAGAGTATCGACTCTGCAGACTGATTCCCAATAATCAAAATTCTGTTTCAGAACATTGTGGAACGTTACTTGGCCGAAAACTTTCAGAACGTTACTTGGCCGAAAACGCCAAGTAACGAATATTTTTCGTCACTTTAGGCTACAAGAAAGCAATTGGGTAAATGAATCAATATTTTTATTACAATCAAACTGATTTTCAATTTTTCATGTTTCAAGTTGACTTTTCATATACAAACGGGGATATAACAAAAAGATATCTTAGGCACCTTGTGAGTATCATCGTAACTAGCAACAATGATATTACTAATCACTTGAAAACGAAGCTTCAGTTCGATTCAGATTTTGTAGGAAACAATAGCTTTTGAATAATTAGATAAACATATTAATAACTTTTTTAAGCACGATGACATATTCCACTAAATTTCCATCTGGCTGTGCATGGCAGATTTGCTGTCAAACTTTTGCAATTTTGAACACACCCATTTTACAATTGCAATTGCTCAGCTCCTTGTTGGCAGAAGACACCTCTGGTAAATCACTCCAATGTGGAATTCATTTTCCTCCTCTGTTTCGCTTTATTCCCCATTCTGAAGGATTGAGTTTAAATGGATTGCTTCTTAGCGACTAATTCCAGATTTTGGCTTAAAAAGTAGCACATTGGATATGCTGAAGCGTTGCTGCTCTCGTTGGAGGAATTCTGTACACCGACATGCCTCGTCTAAACAGATTTTTACGAGCCTCATTGATATCAGCATCACAGCTCATGCGGTCATATAGAAGGATTATAAATCGTTCGAGCTCAACAGCAACGTCCTTGTCAATGTCATTGTCACTTTCGGATGCACTAATCATCGATGATGATATTTCAGGATAGATGTGTCATAGATTCCAGCCTGTAGCACGGCCAAAGTTTACCAATGAAAAAGTGATGTCGTAGCCAAGGAAGGTATCGAACATTGGCAGAGATTTACATTTTGAAGTCCCAAGATTCACAGTGATGCAGTGTATCGGAATTAACTTGCCGCTCGTAAGGACTCCAAAGAACATACATAATTCCTCGACATTTAAATCGCAAAAATTGAAAACAACAAAACGAGAAAATTTTGTCTACCGACTGAACCATCAGGAACTTGTACCCATTACCACTGCCTACCTTTGCGTGTAGGACAATGCGTCTATTTTTTCCAAAAATTTTCAGAAGGGAAGTCAAACAGCTCTTGCTTAATCTCATCAAACAACAAGAAGTCTTTCCATTTCGACTTCTGGGGTATCCTTGTTGTGAACGAAACCCAAGTTCAGATCCCTGTACCGCATTTTGTTCTTGTCCCAGATTTCAGGCTATCATGCATGTACAGGTCCGAGATGACATCAAGTCTCTTATATTGCATGAGGTGCGATCCAACATACGGAATGAATATTTCGACTGCGTAATCACCAAAAGTTTTGGCTTCACCGGGGGTCAACATATGTACGATGACCGTGTCATTCAAAATCAACTGCGAACTAAACAGAGCTAAAATAGATATTGGCAACGCCTAACCTGTTTCTATATCTTCAAGCAGCAGTGGAATGAGATAAGATTTTGAGCTGTTTCGGACTTCACCTTCACTTGAAAGCGCCAGATAAAACATATGATTTTCAAGGGAGAAGAAGGTTGTCAGGTCAGTAGATCTGAATTGGGTAGCAATATAGAGACTAGAAAATAGGTATCTGTTCCTCATCGTGGCATCCAACTTGCTCTTCATCGGTGTATTTGCAGCATGTTCTCACTTTCGATGGAATATTTTGACGTCATTTTGAGGAATTGGGTCTGACAGTGGTCGTTGCCTCAAGACAAAGTGGTTCATCGCGAATGAATCAAATCAATCAATCAATCAATCAATCAATCATCGCGAATGAATCAACACTGCTTTTCTCCTTTTGAAACAAGGATGAAACAAGGCTTTTTGCATAAACAATTTAAATTTGAATTTGGGGGATACTTTTTGACGTTTAGACGACGTTCTCGTGATATGAGGATAAAAGTGAGATGACCAATGGGTTCAGCAGCTTTATTTTACCCATTTCAAGACTTTCTTAGGTTATTTTAACCCTATTTGAATTCTTGCGATGTTTTGTGACGTTTAGATGATGTTTCTATGATCTGAGGATAAAAGTGACTTTCTTGGGCTATTAAAACAAGACTTTCTTGGGCTATTAAAACCCCAAATGAGTTTTCGTGACGTTTTGTGACGTTTAGATGACGTTCTTATTATCTGAGGATAAAATAAGGGGAATAATCAGATATTTGCCAAAACAAAATATTTCGAACCGTGTCTGATTGCCCTAATTTCACAAATAGGCCTACGTGGTTACGACCGAAAAAGAACATAAAGGAAAAATTAATTAAAATATCTGCCCAAACTGCACTACATGGCTAAACTATGGAATGGCTAGAGATCCGTAAACTCTTATACTTTTAGAACCACATTCTTCAACTTTTTTAGAAGTTCTTCAAATCAATACGGAGGAGGACTTATCCCCTTACATTCCTTCACTTGGAAGAATATAGTTGGAGCCCATTGTTAAGATATAAGGTTCTTATCTAAGGGGCTGTCGTATAAACTTTGAAGGGAATTCATTTAGTTGGGATCGAGAAGTTCCAGGGCCCTTTTCAAGATTCAAAAGTGATCAGTGTGCAACCACCTCCAACACCTTTATTTTGTCCGAATGCATCGGATAAAAAATTTAAGATTCAAAGTTTTATTTTATTCAAAATTATCGAAAGGTAAAATAACTATGCCTGCGGGTTTGACAACCCCCAGTCGACCGTGCAAGGACTGTACGTTAAGTAAGTTGCGCATTGCATAATGTTTTTAAATATTGTATTTCAGAGGCAGTACTATATCGTTGCCTATAGTGGTAAAGGCAATAAGGCTTAAAGGCTTTATTTGTTTCCCAGAGGCAATTCATATGGAAGGGGTGGTCATATAAAATTCGGAGGGGATTCATTCGATTGGGAATCAGAAGCTCTAGCTCCATTTTAAGAGTCAAAAGTGATTGGAGGGCAACTAGACCCCCTCCATTGCCTCTTTTCTCCAAATGCATCCGCTCGATATTTTTAGATAGTCATTTTGTTAAAAATAGTCCATGTATCATATAATAATGCCTCTGGGGTTGACAAAGACCCCCCAGAACCCGAGTGAAAGGTTTGTAAGCTATAAATGTGGGATATGTAAGGTTTTTATGGAAACGGTGGTCGTATAAACTTTAGAGGAGGCTCATTTGATTAACAATTGAAAGTTTTAGTTCCTATTTTATGTTTCAATGGTGATGAAATGACAACATACCCCCTCGCCCTCTTTTCTCCGAATACATCTGATATAAATTTTGAGACAGCCATTTTGTTCAAAATAGTCCAAATATTATATAACAATGCTTCTGGGGTTGACACTGCCCTCAGATCTTCGGGTTAAGGGTCTTTGGGTTAGGGTCTTAAGGATCTTCGGGTTAACTATGCCCTGAGGGAACATAAAGATGAATGGAAAAGCTGGCGGCATAAGCTATAAAGAAGGCTCATTTAATTGGAAATGTAAATTTCTGGTCCCTTTTAAAGAGTCAAAAGTGATCTCTAGGCAAGTAGCTCCCCCACGCCCTTTTTTTCCAAATGCATTCGATCAAACCTTTGAGATTGCGATTTTGTTGAAAATAGTCCAATGACCATATAGCAATGCCTTTGGGGTTGACACAACCCCAAGAGCCTAGGGGTAAGGGTTGTAAGTTATGCCTCAGGTGCGTATCAGGCTTTTATTAAATGGGTGGTCACAGAAATTCTGGAGGATGATCATTTGATCGAAAGTTGAGAGGTTGTCTTTAAATAATCCCTTCAATCCCTCTTTATAATGTTCCAGTGTCCCGCCAGTAACAAGGGAAAAATAAGAAAAGTAAAGAGAAAATAAGAGGACCCATCACTGCTACCCATGCCAAAAAAGCGATTTTCCTTGTTGTTCAAGGTGAGAGGTTTTCAGTTCCCTTAATAGGGGTTTCAATAGTTGAAATCTAATGGTGTACTTTTTGTTTTGATCCAACACCATCTTCGAGGGTTCAGGCTCTTTTTCGAAATTCCTTGAAATTTGCTTTCAAAACAAAATTATACTAGAAATTTCAACTATATCAGTTCTACTGCTCTTGAAAGTTACTGAAAAAAAATTTAAAGCAATGAATACCACCAAATCTTCAAACAATAATCTTCAAACCTCTTATTGCTTATTCAATTCTACTATTACAGTAATCTCTCTTATTTGCATATATTCTGCTAAATACAGCTTCTCCCATTTCTTAAAAATCTGGAAAAAATCCATGATGGCACTTCGTAAGCTTATTGAAAGATCTGATGGCAAATTTCATTGTGATGATGTGCTAGCTGTAGTAACGCTGAAGATACTACCAGAATATGCAGATGCAAAGTTTTTTAGTTTCGGTAGAAAATGCAAGGATAGCAAATGGATTGATTCAGGCAACCCTCGTTGGTGTAGGAGAAGTATAAAATCACCCAAAAATTAAATATGATACCCATAAAAAGTTATTAACAGTATGCTCTTTGAATCCTGATATTAAGTCAACAACAAAACTTTCCAGTGATGGATTAGTTTATCATCATTATGGAAAGTAAATTCTAAGCCAAGTTTTGAAATGCCCAAAGGAGCCAATGGTGACTGTACTATTTAAGAACGCCTATGAAATAGACAACTTTGGTGATGGTATTGCCTGCCACAATGAGCCTCCAAGATATAGAATTACAACAAGCTTGAGTTCTCGAGTGGATGGCTGTACTCCCAATTGGCTTGAATCTGGACATGTTAACAAAGAAGACCATTTTGAGAAGGCTTTCCAAGTAGTTTGATCTGATTTTGTGAACAAAGTCAATTATTTTGGATATGTCTGGTATTCTGACGAAATCATTGTCAAACTGGCTGTTGAGAAACGGCACCTTGTCTATCCAAGTAATTTGATAATTGAGCTTCCAAATGGAGGAGGTCTATGGATTGAACATATGTTCACTATAAACGGAGAGAAGTTGATAGAAGAGCCAATTTAGTTTTTTATTCCCTCATAACGATGGTACATGGGGTGTTGGTGGAATTTCAGATGTCACTGGTTCCACAAACATGAGAAAACTCTTGGAGTTCCCACCTAACCTTAGCTGGTGACCTGTTTTTATTTGGTGCAAATTCGTCGTTGTGGAACAACCTGATTTTGCTCAGTAAATTATAGATCAAAAGACTTCTTCTGTACTTTCAGATTTGTCTATTGAACAAGGTTTTGACCGCAAACAAGTCATTTTAATTGCTAAAAGGACAGTGAATAAAATTGATACAGAACAAAATTACACCGGAACATACAGCAGAACAAAATTAAAACTTGGTTTATTGCTTTGTTTAATTAAAGGATTCTAGTCTAATAAAATAAAAGGAAAATTAGAAACATCAGGTGTCTTCATTACTACTAATCACAGCTCCGTGTTGATGATTTTTCGTTTTGCTTTTGTTTTAGATCAAAATTATATGTGTGTTTATCTATCCGTCAGACTTGTGTTTAAAATAAACATAAGTTATGTATTTTCGCATTGGTAAAAAGAAACCATTGGAATTCTTCAATCAAAGTATTTAAACGAGGTTTTTTTTTATGTATTTCTTAGGAAAACTGAAAATTTTTGTTTTCATCAGAAATATTAGCCAGAATTCATTTTGACTTAGGCTTTTGGTGTCATTCACTTCAACCTTTCCTTGATTAATTTTAAAAACTTTTTCCACGGGACAAGTTTTCCAAAGAAATTAAAGAGCTCCATTAAGCCAAGAATGAGCAAAAAATAAGTCAACTAATCTTCCAAGCGCAAAACTACTGCAAATCACCATCAATAAATAAATAAAACTCAAAACGAACAGAAATTATAATACATAGCCAAATCAAACTCAAAACGAGCAAAAATTACCATTAGTCCAGGCTGATAACCCCCATGCCTTCTCAAGACCAGAACACAATTTGCGCTTTACTCAAAAGAAAACAAAAAACAAATGACCGAGGACTGTCAGTTTAATTGACACATACTGACATCTGTTCCTTAAGGTTTTGATCATTTTTTATTTATGAAAATGAGAATTGTGAAAACATTTCAAACGTATTTTGTTTTCAGCCAAGCGCAAATTGTGTTCTGGTCTTGAGAAGACATGGGGGTTATCAGCCCTACACATGTTAATTTTTGCTCGTTTTGAGTTTGACTCGGCTATTTGTAGTAATTTCTGTTCGTTTTGAGTTTCATTTATTTATTGATAGTGAATTTTGGTAGTTTTACGCTTGGAATATTATTTGACTTAAGTTTTGCTCATTCTTTGCTTAATGGAGCTCTTTACTTTTCTTTGAAAAACTTGTCTTGTGGAAAAAGTTTTTAAAATTTATTAATGTTCGGATTTTATTGACATAGTCTTTTTCATAAGAAAAATAATATTGTGTATCTTTTTAGTTTTTTTTTCTATAAGAATCCACAGCATGGGTTGCTATTTGTATTTTGCAGAAACTTTTTCAACAATTTTTAATCCTAACACAAACAGTATAATTTTTTATTTAATTTCATAGCTTCTGAAGTTGACTTGAAAAATAAAACTCAATCTATGCTCTTTTCTCTTTGCTCTTCTATCTATGCTCTTTGACAACCTGGATACACATATACTCTTTTTATTTATTTAAACTGTAAGAGCAGAAATAGTAATAGTAGTAATTCCGAAAGTTTCAACTTAATACCCCCAGTCATTCTTGATATATTGCTGAGGTGTCTTATTGGCAACCGTAAACACAATGCCTTTTGATCTATTTTAAAGTAACATTTAGTTTTAAAGCATAATGGACCAATTCCATAATTGTGGGGGATTGACATGCCTAGTATCCCTAAGGAGATAGCTGCTGAACTGTTCTACTATGCTGAACAAAATGGCTTTCTCAAAATTTCGACTGGATGTGTTTGGAAAATGAATTGGCTTGAGAGATAGGCTGCTTGCCCTCCAATTTCTTGTTACTCTTATAAAGGGCACCGGACACTCGCGCTGTAATTGGAGTGCAAGGGGGGGTACTTCCCCTTCATACATCTAGTAAAAATATTTTAAACAAGTAAAAACAAAGTGAAAATATTTTAAATGTATTTTGTTTTCAGTAAAGTTCAAATTATGTTCTGGTCTTCAGAAGGTATGGGGGTTGTCAAAGACATAATTTCCAGAACTTTCAACTACGCTGAATAAAAGGGTTATCTCAAAGTCCTTTCAATTTCAAAAAAAAGAAAAAAAAGGGCACTAGTCCTTTCAATTTTCCAATCAAATGATCCTTTTTCCAAGTTTCTACAACAACAAATGACCATCTCAAAATTTTTATCCGATGCATTTCAGAAAATATGAGGTGTGGGGGGGAGTTACCCTACAATCATTTTCGGCTATTAAAAAGGGGACTGGCTCTTTCAATTTCCAATCGAATGAGCTGTTTTTAAAGTTTCTATGACAAAAAATGGTCATCTCAAAATTTCTATAAGATGCATTTCGGAAAACCAGAGGTAGGGGGGGGGTATCCAGCCCCCGATCACCCTGAATATTAAAAAGGGCACTAGAACTTCTGATTACCAATCCAATGAGCCCCCTCCGAAGTTTATACGATCATCCTTTCTATAAGTACCTTATATGCACCCAGGGCTTAGCTTAGAACCCTTGGCCTGAGGGCTGGGGGGGGGGGGTTGTCCTCCTCAAACACATAATTTCCGAACCTTTCAATTATGTTGAACAAAATGGCTATTTCAAAACATTGATTAGATGTGTTTGGGGAAATGGTAAACGTGGGAGGGGGATTTGTTTACCTCCAATCACTTTCGACTATTAAAAAGGACACTGGCCCTTTCAATTTCCAGTCGAATAAGCTGTTTCCGAAATTTCTACTACAACAAATGACCATCTCAAAATTTCAATCATATGCATTTCGGGAAAATACAAGGTGTTAGGGTGGGTGGGTGATCTACCCTCCGATCACTCTGAGTCTTAAAAAGGGCACTAGAAGTTCTGATTACCAATCCAATGTGCCCCCTTCGAAGTTTATACGGTTATCCTTTCTATATATATATATATATATATATATATATATATATATATATATATATATATATATATATATATATATATATATATATATATATATATATATATATATATATATATTATATACCCCAGGGCATAACTTACAACCCTTGCCCTGAGAACTGTGGGAGGGGATTGTCATCTTCAACGACATAATTTCCGGACCTTTCAATTACGTTGAACAGAATGGGTATCTCAAAGAGGGGTGTTAGTTACCCTCCAATCACTTTTGACTATTAAAAACGGCACTTGCCAGTTCAATTTAGAATCGAAAGAGCTGTTTTTGAGCAAGTTTCTACGATAACAAATGGCCATCTTAAAATTTCTATCAGATGCATTTCGGGAAAACACGAGGTGTGGTGGAGGGTATCCACCCTCCGATAATTCTGAGTCTAAAAAGCGCACTAGAACTTCTGATTACTAATCCAATGAGCCCTTTCCGAAAGTTTAAACAACCACTCTTTCTATATGTACCTTATATGCCCCCAGGGCATAATTTAGAACCCTTGCCCTGAGGGCTAGGGGGGGGGGGAGGGTTGTCATCCTCAAAGACATA
Source organism: Artemia sinica (assembly GCA_027921565.1). NCBI lineage: Eukaryota > Metazoa > Arthropoda > Branchiopoda > Anostraca > Artemiidae > Artemia > Artemia sinica. The sequence goes on from CM051261.1 coordinate 60,040,336, forward strand.
ATTTTCGGACCTTTCAATTAAATCAGAATTTGCTCAATTAAATCAGAATTTGATTAAATCAGCTATCTCAGAATTTTGATTGAATGTGTTTGGGGAATTGGCTGGTGTGGGAGGGGGGTTATTTAACCTCCGATCACTTTTTACTATTTAAAAGGGCACTAGCTCCTTCAATTTATAATCGAATGAAACCTTTTTGAAGGTTTTATGACAACTCCTTCGATACGAAGTGCCTTGAACTAAAAAAAAAAATAATATATAAATAACTAAATAATACATTGTGCCCACATCACTCTTTACCTAGGCAGCGCTATAGAGCTGCCTATGATAAAATTGACCATATTATTTCAGTACTCAACCTTGTAATTTTTTTTCCTTTTTTCTCTTTCATTCTTACTTTATTCCTTTTCTTCCAGGAAATTATCAAACATTTTCCCGCTCATTGTGGTCACATCATTTTTTTTTACTTCTACTTCAGCTTTTCACTCAGGCTATCGGTGGTATTCACTTCGACCTTTCCTTGATTAATTAAAAAACTTTTTCCACAAAATAGGTTTTTCAAAGAAAATTAAAGAACTCCATTAAACCAAAAATGAGCAAAAATACAATCAAATAATCTACGAAAAGTGAAACTACCACAAATCAGCATCGATAAATAAATGAAACCCAAACCAACAGAAATTACAATAAATAATCAAGTCAAACTCAAAACGAGCGGAAACTAACATGAGTAGGGCTCAAAACCCCTATGCCTTCCCAAGGGCAGAACATAATTTGCACTTTACTGAAAGAAATATAAATGTTTTTATTTTTATAGCTTTAATAAATCAAATAATATTAACATTTTGATTAATAAATATCAGTATATGTGTATTAAACTGACAATATACATCCATTTGTATTTTTTTGAGTAAAGTGCAAATTATGTTCTGCATTGGGAAGACATATGGGTTTTGAGCCCTACTCATGTTAATTTCTGCTTATTTTGAGTTTGACTCGATTATTTATTGTAATTTCTGTTCGTTTAGGGTTTCATTTATTTATCGATGCTGATTTGTAGTAGTTTCACGCTTGGTAGACTATTTGATTTTATTTTTGCTTATTTTTGGTTTAATGGAGTTCTTTACTTTTCTTCGAAAAACTTATTTTGTGGGAAAAGAAACTTATTTCGTTATTACTTTGAGAAACTTATTTCTTTTTTTAAAACCTTATAGTTTGGCCTGCTATTTGTATGCTGGAGAAAATTTTTCAGAAATTTTTAACAACATACACCCTTTTAAAAATACGAAAACGAATAGTAGTGTTTAATTTAGTTTCATACCTCTTCTAGTTGACCTGAAATAGAAAACCTCACAAAAAAAAATCTGTTTACTTACTTTGATAGCTTGGATACTTACGCTATTATGATTTGGCTAAATTTTAGTTTTTTGTTTAGGCAACATTTAGTTTTTAAACATGATGGGTAAATGGGAGGTTGGGCGTGGGAGGGGGATTAGTTGCCCTCCAATCACTTTCATTTATTAAAGACGGCATTAGCCCTTTCTAGTTTCAATCAAATGAGCCCTTTTCGAAGTTTCTACGACAACTCCTTCGATACAAAGTGCCCTGGTCTAAAAAAACAAACATTGTACCCACATCGATCTTTACTATAAAAATTTCAAGCCTTCCAGTCACTTTTGACTGTTACAAAGGGCAATAGCTCTTTCCAATCGAATGAGCCCTTTTTAAGTTTCTACGACAACGATTTCTATAAGCACCTTATATGCCCACATGGCATAACTTGGGCGTGAGAGGGGGTTAGTTGCCTTCCAATCACTTTCGACTATAAAAAAGGCAGTAGCCCTTTCAATTTCCAACTGAATGAGCCCTTTTTGAAGTTTCTACGACAACACTTTCTATAAAAACCTTATATGCCCCTAGGAAAAACTTACAACCCTTGCCCTGAGGTCTGTGGGGGGAGTGTCATACTCAAAGAGACAATTTTTGGACCTTTCAACTACGTTGAACAAAATGGCTATCTCAAAATTTTGATTGGATGCGTTTGAATGAGCCCCTTTTGAAGTCTCTACGACAAAGCTATCTATTAAAACCTTATCTGCCCCCAGAGAATAACTTACAACCTTTGCCCTGGATGCTCTGGGGGGTTTGTCATCCTCAAAAACATAATTTCCAGAACTTTCAACTACGTTGATCAAAATGGCTATCTCTAAACTCAGATTGAATGTGTTTGGGGATACGGTAGGCATGAGAGGGGGGTTAGTTGCTCTCCATTCACTTTCGACTATTAAAAAGGGCACTAGCCCTTTCCAATCAAATGAGCCCTTTTTGTAGTTTCTACGACAGAACGTTTTATAAAACCTTATATGCCCGCAGGGCACAACTTAAAACCCTGGCCCTGAGGGATCTGAGGGGGTTATCATCCTCAAAGACCTAATTTCCAGAACTTTCAACTAAGTTGAACAAAATAGCTATACCAAAATTTCGATTGGATGTGTTTGGGGAATTAGTGGGCGTGAGAGGTGTGTTAGTTGCCCTCCAATCACTTTTGACTTTTAAAAAAGTTACTAGCCCTTTGAATTTCCAATCAAATGAGCCCCTTTTGAATTTTCTACAACATCGCTTTCTATAAAAACCTTATATGCCCCAGGGCATCACTTACAACCCTTGCCCTGAGGGCTGTGGGGGGAGGGTTGTCATGCTTAAAGACCTAATTTCCCATACTTTAAACTACGTTGAACAAAATTGCTATTCATAAATTATGATTAGATGTGTTTGGGGAAAAGGTGGGCGTGAGAGGGCGGGTTAGTCGATTTCAAATCACTTTCGACTCTTAAAAGGGGCACTAGCCCTTTGAATTTCCAATCAAATGAGCCCTTTTCAAGTTTCTATGACAAAGCTTTCAATAAAAACCTTACATCCCCCCAGGGTATAACTTATAACCCTTGCCCTGAGGGCTGTGGGGGATTGTCCTGCTTAAAAATATAATTTCAGGACCTTTCAACTACGTTGAATAAAATATCTATCTCAAAATTTTGATTGGATGTGTTTGGGGGAAAGATGGGCGTAAGAGGGGGGTAAGTTGCTCTCCAATCACTTTCAATTATTAAAAAAGGCACTAGCCATTTCAATTTCCAATCGAATGAGTTCTTTTTGAAGTTTCTACGATAACGATTTCTATAAGAACCTTATATGCCCCCAGGACACAACTTACAGCCCTTACTCTGAGGGCTCTGGGGGGTTGCTATCCTCAGATACCTAATTTCCAGAACTTTCAACGACGCTCAACAAAATGGCTATCTCAAAATTTTGATTGTAAGTGTTTGGGGAATAGGTAGGTGTTAGAGAAGGGTTATTTGCCCTCCAGTCACTTTCGACTATTAAAAAGGGCACTAGCTCTTTGAATTTCCAATCGAATGGGCCCTTTTTAAAGTTTCTACGACAAAAATTTCTACAAAAACCTTATATGCCCCCAGGGCATAACTTACAACCCTTGCCCTGAGGGCTGTGGGGGAGTGTCCTCCTCAAAATTATAATTTCTATCTGGAGATCAACCACGCTGAAAAAAAATGGCTATCTAAAAATTTCGATTTGATGTGTTTGGGGAAACGGTTGGAGTGGAAGGGGTGTTAGTTGCCTTCCAATCTCTTTCGGCTATTAAAAAGGGCACAAACCACTCCAATTTCCAATCGAATGAGTCCTTTTCGAATTTTCTATGACTACTTCTTCGATACGAAGTGCCCTGGTCTAAGACCAATAAATAAATAAAAAAAAAAAAAAAAAAAAAAAAAAAAAAAAAAAAAAAAAAAAAAAAAAAAAAAAAAAAATACATTGTGCCAACATCGTTCTTTACCTAGGCAGCGCTATTTCGCTGCTTATAATAAAATTGACTGTCTTCTGCTGAAATTTAGTTTTTTATTATTTATTCTTTAACCCTTTTTAATCTTTAATTCTCCCTTTATTTCTTTTCTTACAGGAAATTATCAAACCTAGCGTTTAACATTTTGCCACTCATTGTGGCCATCGGGCTTATTGTACTGGCAGCAATAGACATTGCCAATTATGAAAGTCGCTGGCTTCAAGGAAGCTTAGAAGGTAAGGGATATTCAAAGTGGTCTTCGGAACAGGGATAAATACAGTGCTTTTGGATTTGTATAGAGTTACGTTAAGTTTTTATGTTTCTTCTCAAAAGATGAATCTTGCGAGAAAAGTTCATGACAGTAAACTATAGCTGGTCAGAGGTAATTTAACTCATCCAGCCTGCTAGAATCATCACTGATTTAGAAAAAGTATGAACAATCCGTGGAAAAAACTACTAAAAGAGAGAGCATACAAAATATAGACTACAAAATATAGACTACAAAATGCACCACGTGCCCATTTTCTTGAAGCTATTCAATAGTGAAGCACGACTTCCATATACGTAAGGAGAAACTGTTACTTGGGGTGGCATGGCCAGTTCTACCAACTCAAAAAACAAAATTTACTAAATTGAAAATATAGCTAAATATCATTCATTTTACCAAAGAGAAAGATTTTGGAATGGGTCTAAATGCCCTCAAATCACCTATACCTATTTACAACCCAAAAATTTAGTAAAGAAATATTAATTAATATTTTCTACCTATTCTGCATTGTAGGCCATGAGAACCATAAACTTTCACACTTTTGGAGCCACATTCTCCAACTTTTCGTGAGAAGTCCTTCAAATCAATACGAAGGAGAATTTATCCCATTACGTTCTTTCACTTGGAAGGATATATGTGGACTTTGCGTGAGATCTGGATTTTAAGGGTTGGCAGCTATCGTTATTGTAGAAGTGTGAATCTAAAGGTCACTCTCATCCACTTAATATAACCAAACAGAAAGAGCGGGTGAGTAACCAAGGAGGAAATTTTTTCGAGTAGACCCCTTAATTTTATAAATTGGGATATCACATCCTTAAAAAAAAAACAATGTGCAACTCAGATACACCTATCTCCCGTCTAAGGGAAGTTCTTTCTTCAGGGGGTGATTTTTGTTTTTGAACTATTGTTATGCAAAAGCTAATCAAACAGTTCGTGGTAACGAACTGTAAGTAAGGAGCGACCCGACTCAATAGTAACCGAAATTCTAAAAAACGGAATTTTGATACTCATAGGTACATCAATAGAATCAGATTTTTATGCTGATTTCAAATGTATAAGTTTCATTTATTAACCATCAAATGTTACGCGCCTGAAAAAATTTGCCTTGTTTTTTAAAAAAGAAGGAAACACCCCAAAAAAGTCATAGATCTTTTATGAAAATCACACCATCGGATTCAGCGTATCAGAAAACCCTACTGCGGAAGTCTGAAACTCCTATCTGCAAAAATGTGGAATTTTGTGTATTTTTTGTCAGAAGAAAGATCATGGATGCGTGTTTATTTGTTTGTTTGTTTGTTTGTTTTTTGCTTTTTTTTATTTTCCCAGGGGTGATCGTATCGATCCAGTAGTCCTAGAATATCGTAAGAGGGCTCATTTGAACGGAAATTAAAAGTTGTAGTGCCTTTTTTAAGTGACCAAAAAAATTGAAGGATGACTTGGCCCCCTCCCACGCTCATTTTTTTCCCAAAGTCACCCAATCAAAATTTTGAGATAGCCATTTTGTTCAGCATAGTCAAAAATCTAATAAATATGTCTTTGAGGATGACTTAATCCCCGACAGTTCCCGGGGGAAGGGCTGGAAGTTATGAACTTTGCCCATTGTTTACATATAGTATTGGTTAATGGGAAGTATAAAGACGTTTCAGGAGGGATTTTTTCTGATGGGGGGTGTCAAAGGAGGGGGTTACGATGGAGGATCCTTCCACGGAGGATGTTTCCTTGGGGGAAGGGATATTTCTATGAAGGGGGCGCCGGATTTCCCAGCATTGTTTTAAAAACGAGCAGAAATTAAATAAAAAAACTAGTTTTTTCAACTGAAAATAAGGAGCAACATTAAAACTTAAAACAAACAGAAATTATTACGTATATGAGGGCGTTCACCCCCTAGTCAATACCTCGCCCTTTTCGCTAAAGTTTTTTTTAGTACTTTCAAAAGAGCTATCTATTCTAATTAACCGGCCTTTGTGATTCAGGGGTTTTTGTTTCGAACAAAATTAAAATTTTAGCGTAAAGAGCACGGTATCGACTAGTGGGCAAACTCCCTAATATACGTAATAAAGCATACGAACATAGAAGTTCGTTACGTAAGTTAATTCGTAAGTTACGTCAGAACAAAATTTCGAGAAAGCCATTTAGCCAAAAAAGTAAAATTAATATGTAAATTCCGTTTTAATTATTCATGTACGGTGAGCCAAAATCAAAGCTGCATTAATTCAAAAACGTTCAGAAATTTATAAAAAAAAACAAGTTTATTTAACTGAAAGTAAGGAGCGACATTAAAACTTAAAACGAACAGAAATTATTCCGTATATGAAAGGGTCTGTCCCCTTCTCAGTACCTCGCTCTTTACGCTAAAGTTTGAATCTGTCACACAACTTTATTTTTTAAAACAATAAAAAAATTTAGCGTAAAGAGCGAGGTATTGAGGAGGGGACAGCCCCTTTCATATACGGAATAATTTCTGTTCGTTTTAAGTTTTAATGTCACTCCTTACTCTCAGTTAAAATAACTTGTTTTTTTTTATTTAATTTAAAGTTAAACATAAAAGGCTAAAGAGAGGGGTTCTAGGCATGTGGTAACTCCTCTCACATTTAAGATAATCGTAGGGTATGAAAAATGGACAGAAATTAAATTAAGATGCAACTATTTTTTCGATGAAAGTAAAGGGCAACGGTTAAATTTATAATAAACATAAACTATGGTATATAAAAGGGGGGATGTCATTATTAAGAGCTTCCCTACTCTTTGCTCTAAAGCTTAGTATGTTGTTTATTAAGAGTCTAATTAGCACCTATAATATGTTCAGACTTTAGTATAAACAGAAGGGAGGTCTATCTCATATCTATTCGTATTGCATTGAAAATCTTTATTTTCAAGTTAAAATACTTTTGTAGTGAATTTTATACGACAAAATTTGCTTTTTATACGACAATTTTGTCGCACTAGTTCCTGTCAGAGGCAACGCTATAAAGTTGCCTATAGTAAGGGCCATACGGCTCAAATGTTTTATTATTTATTTATTTTTTTTCCGCAGGGGCACTTCATATGGATGGGGTTGTTGTATAGACTTCAAAGGGGGCTTATTCGATTGGAAACCGAAAGTTCTAGTGCCCTTTTACAGGGTCAAAAGTGATCAGAAGGCAACAAACATCCCTTCCAAGCCCACGATTTCCCAAAACACATCCAATCAAAATTTTGAGATAGCCATTTTGTTCTACGTAGTTGACTTCTCAATAGAAATTATGTTTTTGAGGAGGACATTCCCCCACAGCCCTCAGGGCAAGGGTTGTAAGTTATGCCCTGGGGGCATATAAGGTTTTTATAGGAAGCTTTGTCGTAGAAACTTCAAAAAGGACTCATTCGATTAGAAATTCAAAGGGTTAGTGCCCTTTTTAATAGTTGAAAGTGATGTGAGGGCAACTAACCCCCTCTAACAACCACCTTTCCACCAAACACATCATATCAAAATTTTTAGATAGCCCTTTTGTTCAGCGTAGTTAAAAGGTCCGCAAATTATATCTTTGAGCAGGACACTCCCCCAGAGCCCTCAGGGCAAGGGTTTTAAGTTATACCCTGGGGGCATATAAGGTTTTTATAGGAAGCTTTGTCGTAGAAACTTGAAAAATGACTCATTCGACTGGAAATTCAAAGGGGTAGTGCCCTTTTTAATTGTCGAAAGTGATTGGAGGGCAACCAACCTCCCTCTCACGCCCACGTTTTCCCAAAACACATCCAATCAAAATTTTGAGATAGCCATCTTGTTCAATGTAGGTGAAAATTCTGGAAATTAGGTCTTTGAGGACGACAATCCCACCCCCACGGCCCTAAGGGAATGGGTTGTAAGTTATGCCCTGGGGGCATATAAGTATTTTATAGAAAGCGTTGTCGAAGAAAATTCAGAAAGGGCTCATTCGATTTTAATGGCTAGTGCCCTTTTTAATAGTCGAAAGAGATTGGAAGGCAACTGACACCCCTTCCATGCCCACCATTTCTCCAAACACATCCAATCAAAATTTTGAGATCCTGGAAACTATAGTTCTGGAAACTATATCTTTGAGCAGGACACTCCCTCCACAGTCTTCAGGGCAAGGGTTATAAGTTATGTCCTGGGAGCATATATAGTTCTTATGGAAGGAATGCTCGCATAAAGTTCAAAGAGGGCTCATTTGATTGGAAATTGAAAGTTTTAGTTCACTTTTTAAGCGTCAAAAGGTATCGGAGGGTAACCAACCTCCCACGCCCTTTTTTCCCAAATTCATCCCATAAAAACTTTGAGATAGCTATTTTGTTAAAAATAGCTCAAAGACAATATAACAAAAACTCCAGTGTCGACACAACCCCCCCCAGGGATCGGGGGAAGGCGTTATAAGTTATGCCCTGGTGGAATATATAGTTCTTATGAAAGGGATGCTCGTATAAACTGCAAAGAGAGCTCGTTTGATTGGAAATTGAAAGTTCTAGTTCACTTTTTAAGGGTCAAAAGAGATTAGAGGGTACCTAGCCCCCTCCCTCCATGTCGTTTTTCCCTCAGACCCATCAGATAAGAACTTTGATATAGCCATTTTTTTAAATCGTTCAAAGACCACATAACGAAAACTCTGGGGTTGACACAGCCCCCCAGGTCCCGAGGTCAGGCGTTGTAAGTTATGCCCTGGGGAAATATATGGTTCTTACGGAAGGGATGCTCGTAAAAGCTTCAGATAGGGCTCATTTGATTGGAAATTGAAAGTTCTAGCTCAATTTTTGAGAGTCAAAAGAGATTGGAGGGCATCTAGCCCCCTCAGGCTCCTTTTCCCCCAAATGTATCTGATAAAAATTTTGAGATAGCCATGAAGTTAAAAATTGTTCAAAAATCAAATAAGAAAAACTCAGGTGTCCAAACTATCCCCCAGGGCCCGGGGGTGAGCGTTGTAAATTATGCCCTAGGGCATATATGGTTCTAGTGAAAGGGATGCTCGTATAAACTTTAGAGAGAGTTCATTTGATTGGAAATTGAAAGTTTTAGTTCACTTTTTAAGGATCAAGAGATTTAAGGGCAACAAGTCCCCCCACGCCCTTTTTTCCCCAAACGTATCCGCTACAAATTTTGATATAGCCAGTTTTTTGAAAATTGTTCAAAAATTAGATAACAAAAACTCCGATGTCAACACAACCCCTCAAGGCCCGGGGGTATCTCACTTTTGAATTGTCAAAATAAATCCGAGAGCAACTAGCCCGCCCCCCATGTCTTCTTTTTCCAAACCCATCTAATGAAAACTTTCGGATAGACATTTTGTGAAAAATAGTTCAAAGATCGGATAAGAAAAACTCCGGTGTCAATACAACCCCCCAGGGCCAGGGGAAGGCGTTCTAAGTTATGCCCTAAAGGCATTTATGGTTCTTATGAAAGGGATGCTCGTATAAGCTTCATAGAGGGCTCATTTGATTGGAAATTAAAAGTTCTAGTTTATTTTCTAAGGATCAAGAGATTTGAGGGCAACAATCCCCCCCCACGCCCTTTTCCCCCAAATCCATCCGCTAAAAATTTTGAGATAGCCAGTTTTTTGAAAATTGTTCAAAATTAGATAACAAAAACTCCGATGTCAACACAACCCCTCAAGGCCCGGGGGTATCTCACTTTTGAAATGTCAAAATAGATCCGAGAGCAACTAGCCCCCCCCCCATGTCTTCTTTTTCCAAACCCGTCTAATGAAAACTTTCGGATAGACATTTTGTGAAAAGTAGTTCAAAGATCGGATAAGAAAAACTCCGGTGTCAATACAACCCCCCAGGGCCCAGGGGAAGGCGTTCTAAGTTATGCCCTAAAGGCATGTATGGTTATTATGAAAGCAATGCTCGTATAAACTTCATAGAGGGCTCATTAGGTTGGAAATTAAAGGTTCTAGTTTACTTTTTAAGGATCAAGAGATTTGAGGGCAACAATCCCCCCCCACGTCCTTTTCCCCCAAACCCATCCGCTAAAATTTTGAGATAACCAGTTTTTTGAAAATTGCTCAAAAATTAGATAACAAAAACTCCGGTGTCAACACAAAACCCCAGGGCCCGGGGGGTTGGCGTTGCAATTTATGCCCTGGGGGCATATATGGTTGTTATGGAAGAGATGCTCGTATAAACTTCATAGAGGGCTCATTTGATTGGAAATTGAAAGTTCTTGTTCACTTTTTCAGAGTAAAAAAAGATCGGACGGCAACTAGCCCCATCCCCTCCTCGCCCTAAATGCATCAGATAAAAATTTTGAGATAGGAATTTTGTTTAAAATAGTTCAAAGTACAGATAACAAAAACTCTGGTGTCAACAAAGTCCCTCAGGGCACGGGGGTAGGCGTTGTAAGTTCTGCCCTGGGGGTATATATGGTTTTTATGGAAGGGATGCTCGTATAAACTTATTAGAGGGCTCATTTGATTGGAGATTGGAAGTTGTGATTCACTTTTTAAGAGTCAAAAGTGATCGGAGGGCAGCTAGCCTCTCCCCAAACTCCGTTATTTTTTTTCCCAGAGACACTTCATACAGAACGGGTCGTCGTATAAACTTCAAAGGGGAATCTTTCCACTGGAAATCGAGAGTTCTAATGCCCTTTTTAAAGAGTCAACAGTGATCGGAGGGCAACTAGCCTCCCTCCCCTAATCTGTTTTTCTTCAAATACATCTTATAAAAAATTTGAGGTAGCCATTTTGTTAAAAATAGTTCAAAGATCATATAACAAAAACTCCTTTATGTGTGGCCATTTCGTTAAAAATAGCTCAAAGGTCAGATATGAAAAACCTCTTGTGTCGACACAACCCCCCAGGGCCCGGGGCAGGCGTTGTAAGTATTGCTCTGGGGGCATATATGGTTCTTATTGAAGGTATGCTCATATAAACTTCGGAGAGGGCTTATTTGATTGGAAATTGGAATTTCTAGTTCACTTTTTAAATTTCAAAAGATATTAGAGGGCAACTAGGCCCCCATGCCCTTTTTTCTCAAACCCATCCAACAAGAACTCTGATACAGCTATTTAAAAAAATACTTCAAAGATCATATAATAAAAACTCCGGGGTCGACACAACCCCCCACGGACCAGAGCCAGGCGTTGTAAGTAATGCTCTGGGGGCATATATAGTTCTCATGGAAGGGATGCACGTATAAACTTCAGAGAGAGCTCATATGATTGGGAATTGAAAGTTCCCGTTCACGTTTTAAGAGTCAAAAGAGATCGGAGGGCAATTAGTCCCCCCCCATGCCCTTTTTCCCTCAAACCTATCCGATAAGAACTTTGATACAGCCATTTAAAAAAAAAACACTTCAAAGATCATATATAATAAAAACTCCGGGGCCGACTCAACCCCCCCACAGACCGGAGCCAGGTGTTGTAAGTAGAGCTCTGGGGCAATATGTAGTTCTTATGGAAGGGATGCACGTATAAACTTCAGAGAGGGCTCATATGATTGGAAGTTGAAAGTTCTCGTTCACGTTTTAAGAGTCAAAACACATCGGAGGGCAAATAGTCCCCCCCCTCTCCTCGCCCTATTTTTCTCAAACCCATGCGATAAGAACTTCGAGAGAACCATTTTTTCAAAATGGTTCAAAGATCGTATAACGAAAACTCTGGGGTCGACACAATCCTTCAGGGCCTGGGCTAGGTGTTGTAAGTTTTGCCTGGGGGCATATACACCTGTTGTGGAAGGGATGCTCATAAAAACTTCAGAGAGGGCACATTTGTTCGGAAATTGAAAGTTTTAGTTTAGTTTCTAAGAGTCAAAAGAGATCAGAGGGCAATTATGCCCCAACGCCCCTTTTCCCCCAAAGGCCTTTGATAAAAATTTTGATATAACCATTTTATTTAAAATATTTCAAAGGTCAGATTAAAAAAAAAAAACTGCGGTGTTGAAACAACCACCCAGGGCCCGGGGGCAGGCGTTGCAAGTTATGCTCTGGGAGCATATATTGTTCTTATGGAAGGGATGCTAGTATAAACTTCGGAGAGGGCTGATTTGAATAAAAATTGAAAGTTCTAGTTCAATTTTTAAGAGTCAAAAGAGATCGGAGGGCCCTTAGCCCCCCACACACCCTTTTTCCCCCAAACCCATCCGATACAAATTTTGAGATAGCCTTTTTTTAAATAGTTCAACGGTCAGATAACAAAAACTCCAGTGTCGACCCAAACCCCGTGGGCCCGGGGGGCAGGCGTTTTCAGCTATGTTCTGGAGTCGTATATAGCTTTTATGAAAGGGATGCTCGTATAAACTTCAGAGAGGGCTTATTTGATTGGAAATTGAAAGCCCTAGTTCATTTTCTCAGAGTAAAAAAAGATCGGTAGGCAACTATCCCCTCCCACCCTCGCCCTAAAGTGTTATTGGCACTTTACTGAAAACTATATGCATCTTGAACAGTCTTGGAAAGTATAAACAACATCAAATCGAATATTTGATGGATAATGAAATTAATTGTTGAAAGATCCATCAGTTCAATATTTTATTTCACTGTAATTTTATTTTTATTTTCAATGCTGTAAGAACTGGAAAAGAAAATATTTGTAATATAGTTCGTTTTCAGTTAAGTGCCAGTGACGCAGTAGGCGTTTGGTTTTAATTTACAGTTAAAGAAGGGGGCAGTATCGAAACTCTTGTTTGTAGTGAAACTATATTCGTCTTGAACAACTTTAGAAAGAACTAATAAATTAAACTGAATATTTGATGTATAATTATATTAATACTAAAAGCTCATCAGTTCAAAATTTTACTGTAATTTTAATGTTTATATTCAATATTAAGTACAAAAGAAAATATTTGTAATAAAATTGGTTTTCAGTAAAGCGCCAATGAAGCGCCGTAGTCACTTCAAAAAGGGCTCATTTGATTGAAAATTGAAAGGACTTATGCCCTTTTCAATAGTCGAAAGTGATCTGAGGGCAAATAACACCCCTTCTCTGCCCACCGTTGCCCCAAACACATCCAATCAAAATTTTGAAATAGCCATTTTGTTAAACGTAGTTAAAAAATCCGGAAATTACGTCTTTGAGGATGACATCCCCCGACCAGAGCCCTTGGGGTAAGGGATGTATGTTGTTCCCTGGGGGTATATAAGGTTTATGTAGGAAGGGTGATCGTATAAACTTCGGAAAGGGGTAATTGGATTGCTGATCAGAAGTTTCAGTGCCCTTTTTGAGATTTGGAGTGGCCGGAGGGCTGATACCCCTCCCACACCTCGTATTTTCTCAAAATACATCTGATAGAAGTTTTAAGATGGCTATTTGCTGTCATAGAAACTTCAAGAAAGGCTCATTCGATTGGAAATTGAAAAGCTATTGCCCTTTTTAATAGTCAAAAGTGATTGAAGGGCAACTAATTCCCCTCCCACGCCCACCATTTCCCCAAACACATCCAATAAAAATTTTTAGATAGCTATTTTGTTCAACGTAATTTAAAGGATCAGAAAATTATATTTTTGTGAATCACATCCCCCCCCCCCTCGAGCCCTTAGGGCAAGGGTTAGAAGTTATGTCCTGGGGGCATATGAAGTATTTTTCCAAAGGGTGATTGTATAAACTTCGAAGGAGGGTCATTGGATTGGTAATCAGAAGTCCTAGTACCCTTTTTCAGACCCAGAGTCATCAGAGGGTGGAGTCATCAGAGTCATCAGAGAGGGTATCTCAGATCGAGGTACTCCCCCCTCGATACCTCAAGTTTTTAAAATGGATCTGATAGAAATTTTTAGATGGCCATTTGCTGTCTAGAAACTTCGAAAAAGGCTCATTCAGCTGGAAATTAAAAAGGTTATTTTTAGTAGTCGAAAGTGATTGGAGGGCAACTGACCCCCCTCCACCGCCCACCATTTTCCCAGACACATCCAATAAAAATTTTGAGATAGCTATTTTGTTCAACGTAAATGAAAGGTCCAAAAATTATGTATTTGAGGATGAAAACCCTCCAGAGCCCCAGGGCAAGGGTTCCCGAAACACATGTAATAGAAATTTTGAGATGGCTATTTGTTGTCGCAGAAACTTCAGAAATTGCTCATTCGATTGAAATTCGAAGGGGTTAGTGCCCTTTTTAGTAATCCAAAGTGATTGGAGAGGAACTAACCCCACTCCTATGCCCACCATTTCCCAAACACATCCAATCAAAATTTTGAGATAGCCATTTTGTTAAACAAAAGTTAAAGCTCCGGAAATTATGTCTTCAAGGATGACAACCCCGCATGCCCTTCAGGACAAGGGTTGTGAGTTATGCCCTTGGTTTAGATAAGGTATATATATAGAAAGGGTGATCGTATAAACTTCGGAGAGGGCTCATTGGATTACTAATCATACATTCTAGTGCCCTGTTTAAGATTCAGATTGATCGGAGGATGGATACCCCCTCCCAAATCTCGTACTTTCTCAAAATGCATGTGATAGAAATTTTGAGATGGCCATTTTTTGTCGTAGAAACTTCTAAAACAGCTCATTTAATTAGAAATTAGTGCCCTTTTAATAGTCAAATGTGATTGGAGGGCAAAAAATACCTAGTCCGACGCCCACCATTTCCCCAAACACATCCAATAAAATTTTGAGATAGCCATTTTGTTCAAAGTAATTGAAAGGTCCGGAAATTATGTCTTTAAGGATGACAAACCCATCACAACCCTATGTGCAAGGGTTATAAGTTATGCCCTGGTGGCATATAAGGTATTATGTAGAAAGGGTGACCGTGTAAAATTCTGAGGGGGCTTATTGGATTCGTGATCAGAAGGTCTAGTGCCCTTTTTAAGATTGAGAGTGATTGGAGGGTGGATGCCCCCCCACACCTCGTATTTTCCTGAAATCTATCTGATAGAAATTCTGAAATGGCCATTTGTTGGCGTAAAAACTTCGAAAAGAGCTCATTCGATTGTAAATTACTTGTGACTGCGGCCGCAACTACTTGTGACTAAGAACTATTTTTGACTAAGAAACTGCGACTGCTTGTGCCTCCAACTACTCATTATTGCGATTTCTGCAATTGTGCCATCTTGAGACTGTAAATTTATATATATTTTAAAATATTTTAAATGGACCCGATTTTAAAATATGGGGACTAACAGCTATTATGGCAACTAACGAATGCAACTGCAACTACTTCAGTTTTGACTGTGACAGCTATTACTACTGCTACAACTACTATTACAACTCTTGCTACGACTACTAGTTCTATTGAATTAAACTAAAAGGAGTTGAAGGTTATCCAGGTTGTCGAAAGGGTTAATCTGCAATATCTTAGGAATAAGGTTACTAAGTCAGAAATTTAATCGAATATTGAAAGGATGTTAAGAAAAGTCCTTATTTTTTGATGCGAGTATATATTCACTGTCAAGCAAACCATAAATTAGAGTCACACGACTGGATGCAGTTTCATTTTTCTTTGTCAAGTCAGAGTTGAAATCACCCGCTATAACACAAGAAAGTCCCAGTTTTTTCAAATTTTTGAGACATTTAGCTAGCCGAGTCACACTAATTGCAAACAGTCAACAGTCAAACACTAATTGCGACAGTCTCTCGTATTGAGTTGAAACTCTGAGACTTTTAAGGGGGCTGTTAAATGGTGAACTGCTGTGGAATGGTAAACTAAACCAAAAGACACAATTCGCATCCAGATTGTGAATAAACAACAGAAATTCAATATCTCAATAATAGAAGTGTTATTAAGTTAAAACTTTAGAAGAACACTGAGTATAAGTTGACCTTAAGGACTCTATGTGCATTCGGTTGTCAAAACAGCATTTCTGCAGAATCTCAGGAAATTCGAAGATTGTTAAGTATAAAATTCAGGAAATATTTGCTGGGATGTTAAACTTCATCAAAAGCCACCATTTGCATCCATATTATTGAAATGGAGTATTTGCAATTATCTCAGTTAATCAGTTAAGTGCATTAAGTTGAAACTCTCAGAGAATTTTGAGCAGGGCAACGAACTTAATCAAAAGATACTTTACAAAGATACTTTAAAGCGTATTTGAAATATATCAGGAATGACCAAACGGCCATTGGTAATAATATTCAGTTGAAACTTTCAAGGAATATTGAGGGTAATGTGAAATAAATGTTGAATAAAAGATATTACGTGAATCCAAGAGCTTATATGATGTGTGCAATATCTCTGGAACTTGAAGGATATTAAGTCCTTTTGCGCTGGGGGGGGTGGATTTTTATGGGGTGTTGGAAAAAATTAAAAGGCCCTAATTGTATTCAGGTCGTCAAAAGAGCGTATGTGAAATATTTGAAGAACGGTTTAAAGTATGAAGTTTGGACTCCTAGGGAATTTTGAAAAGTAGGCTGAATTTATTAAAAATACGTTGTGTGCATCCGGGTTGTCAGACTAACCACTTTTCCACGCCGCACCTAGCCGACTCTTACGTCAAAGTTATCAAGGAGGCACACTTGTGCCTCTATAAAGAGGTGACCCACCACAATGTTAAGCGATTTCCGGTCCTAGCGGTCGCAGAGAGACAGCGGTAATCGCATTTTGTAGCCCAAGCTCATACTAAGAAATGTGAAAAATTTCACCCCCCTCCGACTTTATCTTCATGGATAAAAGTGGGCCGGAAGTTTCGACCCTCCGACCACAGCCCCCCTTTAACGTTGTCCGATTGGGTTGAAATTTAGAGGTTGAGCTTTACTAGGGCCCGGGAGCTTATCCTCGAAATTTCAGCTCAATCCGATCACTTCTTCCCTGTTTTCCAAAAACCAAATATAGCCACTTAAAGTTCATTTCTCTTTTTTTTTTCTTATCCACGCCTACAGGCCACAGTTGGCAACTGATCCGGGTGAATGAGGACTCATTCGAAGCAGAATTCGACCTGTTAGGGCCTTTTGATATTTTCAGACCGAAAAAATTATCCCCCGAATTTACATTTACGAAAAACCTCGTTTTCCTATAATAGCCCATGTTAATTTTTCCCACCACAACCCCCCTTTAACGTTGTCTGATCGGGCTGAAATTTAGAGGATAAGCTTTCCTGGGGCCTGGAAGCATATCCTCGAAATTTCAGCTCAATCTGATCACTCCTTCCCTGTTTTCCAAAAACCAAATATCAAGTTTTGTGGGAATTTGCTTGCGTCAAAAATAGATTCCATTTACTAAATAACAATTACAATTGTGTATCTTTAGTCCAGCGGTTGATACTCCAGACTGTCAGGCGGAAAACCCGGGTTCGATTCACCGTCAGAGCAAATTTTTTATATACTGAATTTAAACTTTAAAAAAGAAACTCAGTTTCTTTTTTAAATTATTTGAAAAAAATTACGTTTTCTAAAGAGTTAAAGAGGCTGAGTTACAAGGTCGACCCTTTAAACGTACAGGGATTAGGAGGCACAGTTGGGGGGCTGTTAAAGAGGCTGAGTCACAAGTTCGAACCTTAAAACGCACAGGGATTAGGAGGCACCCTGACGACGTGATTTGAGTATTCAGGAATTAAAAGCCTTAACACAAGAATGTTCAAGAGCGGAGGGTTTGGGGGCGGCAGCCCCCCAACTTTAACTCCTGACACGATCAGCTAACAGTTAGTCAAGCAATAATAAGTAATAAACTGTACAAAAACGTGCAGAAATTATTTGAAAAAAAAAACTACGTTTTCTAAAGAGTTAAAGAGGCTGAGTTACAAGGTCGAACCTTAAAACGTCCAGGGATTAGGAGGCACAGTTAGGGGGCTGCCGCCCCCCAAACACCCCGCTTTCGCAGCCTTTAAATAAAAAAAAAGTTCTTTAAACTGAAAGTAAGGAGCGACATTAAATCTTAAAACGAACAGAAATTATTCGGTATATGAAAGGGGCTGTGCCCTCCTCAACGCCTCGCTCTTTACGCTAAAGTTTGACTTTCTCACAAGTCTTTTTTTTAAACAATAAAAACTTTAGCGTAAAGAGCGAGGCGTTGAGGAGGGCATAGCCCCTTTCATATACGGAATAATTTCTGTTCGTTTTAAGATTTAATGTCGCTCCTTACTTTCAGTTTAAAGAACTTTTTTTTTATTTAAAGGCTGCGAAAGCGGGGGGTTTGGGGGGCGGCAGCCCCCAACTGTGCCTCCTAATCCCTGTACGTTTTAAGGTTCGACCTTGTAACTCAGCCTCTTTAACTCTTTAGAAAACGTAGTTTTTTTCAAATAATAAATAAAAGAGTCGGAAATAAAGAGAACTGAGGGTTTCCTTTAGTATATGTTTTTATTCTTTTTTTCCATTTCATTCATTTGTATTCTTTTAAATAATTTCCCTCAAGGAAGCTGATTATATTATCTATAAATTACTGTAAATTAACTAAATTACTGTAAATACTGTTATACCCTATATAAACTACTGTAAAGGCTATGTTTTAATCAAAGTGAAATTTCAAGAACTCCTCAAATCTTTGATTTCAAATTTAACGACACTTATGCAATGCTGATATTGAATGAACTCAGATATAAAGTTTGATCCTCTTATACAATCTAAAAAATTAAATTAAAATCCGATATCTTATTTAGATAACAGCAGTTTTTTGGAGTGTAATTTTTTTTTTTTTGGGGGGGGGGAGGATTTCCAAATATGCACAAATTTTCTTTTCATGCCACTCACCAGGAATCCAATCTATCTTTTGTAATGTAGTTTGAACAACATTTGAAGTATATTTAAAATGTAGCCGTTGTTTTAAAAAACAATTTCAGATCATTCCCTTGTTGAATCCTACCTTAAATATTGTACCATAGTTTATCTCAAAACATTGGTGGTTCACTTAGTACCCTTAAAGATAATCAATAAAAACGCAATAAGAACTATTGGCTCCTTTTTTCATATCTCTAAATCCACAATCTATTTGAGATATAAACTCTCCTTTTATTTGAATATATCCTTAATCTCAAACTACTCAAGAAATTATAAACAGCAATGTGGTATTATGACGTTCAGTCTCCAATAACTATGTCCGTGATAAGAATACTGAAAAAAATTGCGATTTTATTAGAAAGATTTTGTCAAATTAATTCTAATAAAAAAGGCAAAATTAATTCTAATAAAAAAGGCATAAATCTGAGAGGCAAAATTATAGTTTTATTTAAAACTTACTAGGTGATGGTGCTGAGGCCCCTTATTATTAACTACATTTTATTTTATTTAAAAATTACCAGTTGTTGGTGCTCCAGCCCCTATTATCAGATAAATGTCCCATTTCTCTTACATATAGGTTTACCTCTAAGATGATTTTTATTTACACTTTAATTTCTCTTGTTGAAGCTAGGCTATTTTCACTGACAGTTTAAAGGTACTAATTTTGCAAGAGAACGTAAATCGGTTTGGTTTTAAAGTTCAATTTTAGTACTGTCATGGGCTAGACGAGTCTTACCATTGATTTTTAATTTGTGGATAACGTAACTTGAATTTTGAGGTTCCAATCGCTTGATTAAGCCCACCTCGTCACATTCTCGTGAAAGAGGTGAGCTTACCTCTTTTGTGTATATAGATTTTTTAGTTTGTTCATCTTAGTCCTCGAAGCCCTGCCGAAAACTGGTTGCGCGCCACCAAAAATGTTTCAGCGTGCCGCCGCCGCATAGGCTTCGGCACGCCGTGAATGCGGTCAAAAAAAGCGCACCGCCGAAAATTTCCACCACCGAATTATCTTCTGAGATTTTTGTGAGTCAAATATAAGGCAAAATCGGCACCTGTAAAAATTCTGGATTTTCCACAAAATATTTTTGAGTTTACTCGTCTACTATGGACTTTCGATTATCTTTCACCTGTTTCTATACTCTTCACTATAATGTAATGATTCGACTAGCTATGAAAGTTTCGACTAGCCCTGATATCCCTCGAATACCTTCTTTACAGAATGTTTCTTCTTTTAGTTAAACAATATGTAAACTCTTCGCCAAATTTCTAAGGTGTATAGTATTCAACAGTAAAAGGGACCCTAGTACTCCCACGATAACACCGTGCTGCCATATACAATTGAGTCTAACGCTGACGGGCTATAATTTATTCAAGGATTATCGATCGAGTCTAATGAGGTCAATGACATCTCTTTCAAGGTCGATTTATTTGTTGTTTCCAAGTGTATTGACTCCGGGACGAAGTTTGCACATGCGTATTGACGGTGGGGAATGTATTGATCTATGACTTGAGGGGAAATGGATTTCCGAGAAATTGATTTACATAATCGCTAGGGGGAATGTATTGATCTAGGACCTGACTAGGACAAGTGAATCTTCGAGAAATTGATTTACATAATCGCTGGGGAGAATGTTTTGATCCGGTAACAGGAAAGAGGATCACGTGTCTCCTTCTAAGCCAATCAGGGAGTCAGTTACATCTCATTATAAGCCAATCAGAGAGTCGGTTACATATGGTTTCCCATTACATCGCAATTCACCCTTGAGATTTCGTATATAACGGACATGCGTTGTGATTAAACATTCAGAAAGTTCCAGGACACAATGGATAAAACATTGGAATATATTGATGAGCTGGAAGCCTTGGCTACAGTGACTTACAATGTGAGTTCTGTTTAGTAAATTTTCATTCTTTATTTTCAAATAAAATCATTTTACATAGTAGCCCCTCCAGTAAATCAAAATTCAGGTACCCCCCCCCACACACAATACAAACTCCACCATATATTGTTTATACTCGCTAGAAAGCTTAAAATATGTTCTTTTTTACCACGTAAGCCTAACCTCCCCCACCACACCCCTCTCAGTTTATGACTTTAATTCTTCCAATGGAAATAATTCTGTTTTTGATAAATTTATTCTTTCTGTAAGCCTATCTAAAAGTGACAGTCAACTTCTGTCAACCCTTAGCTATTAATATACCGTTTCTATTTAGGCCGCCGCTAACTTGACTTAAACATTTCCGCAGTGATTTAATTAGCTGATAATTAGCTGTCACCCTTTTAAAGTACATCCGGCCTTATAATCCTTACGTTAACGGCTTAACCAAAAGGTTTCACAGAAAAAAAGGATACTTTTGATCAAATTAACATCATAGCTTCTTCATCGCAAATTTGACTTTTGCTTTATTGAAAAGGGGCCGGGATTTCTAAGAAAAAGAATACATAGCTTTATTATGCGTAAATTGAATAGCATTTGATTTCTGAGTTTAGTATATTTCTTGAAAATTTTTACTTTTTGCTTTACTGAAAATGGGGGGGGAGGGGACTTCTTTGCGATAAATGCTTTCTAGACAAAATTATGGTTAGGGGGTGGGGGGGGGGACTAATTTTTCTTCTGTGAAAAAGGGGAAAATTATTTCAATACTAACTTTTTTCTCTTCTTTAAGGACAATTATGAAGAATGTATGTCCCCTCCAAGAAAGAGGGCAAGGATTAATGATGCTACTCCTTTAAGACCATCAGTTATCAAATACACTGGTCAATCCAACCCACATGTCGGCTATTCGAGACCGACGCTGCCTGCACAAGCCGCAGCCCAATCTACAAAAGAACGTAACGCCGCCAGCCCATCCGCCCTCCATCATGCGTTGCCTGGGCCTTCAAGAGCTGCCCCACCTACACAAGGTCTGGAGAATGCCCTCCAGCATGCTATGCCAGGGCCTTCGGGCACTCAACTGCAGCCGGGATATAAAAATGTGAGCATTTTTTACCTGGTTATAGAAATATCTAAACAAACCCATTTTTCATCACTGTAAAAGTGTGTTTCGGAGATATTAAAAATGTTATTTTCTCTATAATCACACACCCCATTGTTTTAAATTTATCTGCTCCCCCCTCCCTCAGAGATATCTAAATATAATGTATTTTTTTTACCTGTCAAAGAAATCGCTCTTTTTTCAAATCTTTCCTATTTTCTCTACCCACTGTAGACATCTTCGCTATCTTTTCAACCTCATAATAATATTTTTAGCTAATTTCTAGTTTACTGTTAGAGAGTCTTTTTATCTCAAAATGCTATTTTTCGCTAGAATATTATCGTTTTAAGGGGCCTTCCAACAATCGATTCATTTCATCACAGTAAAAGCGTGTCAGATATATTAAAAGAAATTGTTCCCCCTTTTAAATCAGATCAATTATCGTATACATTCAGTCTGCTGAATTCTCATAGTAAAGCCAAAAAGGCACTATATTCCGATCATACTTCCTCATAGCAAAATCTTAACGTTATAAACTGCTTTTATTTAAAAAACCATTTTCTATCGGAAAGAGTTAGGCTATCAAGTAAAGACCGCGGTTTTTCAAAGCAGATAAAGAGTATTAATATGAATTACTTTTTGAGGAGTTGTTTGAACAAAATCAAAACCTATGTCATCTAGTAGATTGTATCAAGTTGGAACTTTCAGAATATATATAGAGTAGGGAACTAAATGCTACTGCTAAGCGCGTTTTTAAATAATAATCCAATTTTAAAAATTGGGGTGATTTAGACACTTTGAAAATAAGCTATTTTTCTTTTATAGGTTGTTCTGGTTCCTTATTTACAATCTCCCTCCTGCTCGTCAGTTGGAGAAGGAGAAGACACGCTTGTGGAGTTTTGTGACAATGAAATGTCACAGCAAGGTATAATTAATGAAATACCATTTAATACTAATGATTTTTTAGCTGATTATTTTAATGTTGATTATAGCACAGTTGAGCAGGGGGACTTACCTTTGCTAAGTCCAAACACCTTACAGCTTTTAGAGGATTTTACCCGGGAATTAACAGGGAACCCTCCCCCCACTGATTACATACTTCCACTTCAAACAACTGAAGTGGCTTCCCATAGCCGTATTATTGAACAATGTGGGGGAGGGGGTGGTAATAAAATACAAGAGGAGGGGGAGGAGGAGGGGGGTAATATCCAATTTACTTCATTCCCAGAGTTTCAACTCTCAAATACAATTTTAAATACGATAGTTGTCTACACTGCAACTTTTGGAGACCCTTTTAATTCGCTTTTGGGTGGTAATTTTGTGTTTGACCCTGTAGAAATTGTTCATGAATATGTAGATAGAATTCGTGCACTGCTAGAAAACCAAATTCAGTTGTGGGGAGGAGGTAGTTATTCGATTAAGGTTTCTATTGTTTTAAAGGTGTTTTATTTAAATGAGGAAAAAAGTGAGGTTTATCATCATTATGTACATACCGAGATGCGAGTAGTATATCCAAATTTAGAGAATTTAGAGGATGTTTTTTCAGAGTGGATAGGCCATATTATTACGCATCTCGAGAATTATAACGAAAATGGGAGCGGGTCTGTAGTTCTTTATGTTGAAAATTTAAGCGTTAATATCTGTAAATTTAAGAAAGATTTTATTTTAAGAGGGGGGCAGGTTCTGAGGGGTCAATAGTTTTAAAATATAATCCCGATTTAGTAGGTTGTCGAGGTGTCCAGCGAATCTGTTTTGAAACAGCTTAAAAATGTTTCAAGTACGCTTTCCTCATATCAGCATTTCAGCCTCTAGCAGATGACGCTACCAAGACGAATTTAGGTCACTGGGCTGTACATGGGAAAGAGGGGTTCGATTTTCCATTGTAGATTTCACTTGTTTAGAGGGAAAATACCCAGTAACGCTCAGGTCTATTGATATTTTTGAAAACTTTGGTTCAGTATGAAACTGAATTTGAAGATGGGGTTCGTTCTAAAAAGAAGGGGGTGGTGTTCCCAGTAAGAGCACCGTCGATTGAATTGGTGAAACACTGGGTATGGCGGTTGTACACACCACCTAGTGACCCCAATTCAATTGGCCATTTTAACCCAATTACAGACATTAGTAGAGTTCTGGGGGAGAGTAAGAAAAGGGGGTATGTTTCTACTGCCCAACATGCCTGTCTCGATTTTGGACCGAATTAAAGTTGCAAAATCATATGAAGCATTGTAGACGGCATGGCTACCAGTCAGTAGAAACGGTTTCAGGGGATAGGGTCAATTTACGTTTTAAAAATTTTCAAAACACCCTCCTCCAGAGCAATAAAAGCTCGTTGGATTGTGAAGCGAGGCTGGTGGAAGTGAACGATCCTTGATTTCCAAACCGAATCAAAGAACATCAAGCTATTGCAGTCTCCTACGCCCACGGGCAAAGTGACAGTTCTAACACTATGCAGTTGTTAGAAATAGTTGAAACGTTGGATGAAGGAGAGTGTATGGTCAAGGCACTGACTAAATTAATTGGCACAACTAATGGCGCTATTTCTCGTTTGAGAAATACGCATTATTCAATGGTGCTGTCTGCAGAGGATCGTCTCGTGATTAAAAATCAAAAAATATGCTGGGTTTGTAAGGGGGAGTTTGAAGAGGGGGCTAAGGGGAAAGGGAAAAGAGGGGGGAAGGGGAAAGTCAGAGACCACAATCACTTGTGGCAGGAAATATCCTCTGGGGGTAGTAATTCTAGAGGGGTAGCGCATCAATCGTGTAACTTAAAGGTTAGCCAGCAGTTTTTTATTCCAGTTTTTATTCATAATTCAAATTATGATTTAAAATTTATTTTACCAGCACTGGTACGTATGCACAGGGAGGGAGGGGAGTAGATAGTCCATGGGTAAATAATTCATTTACCTATAACATCATTCCCAAATTGGCCGAGAAGGTGGTGCTTCTCGAGCTGAAATGGCAGGTAGTAAATAATGGGCATACGTGCTGGAATAAAATCAGGTTTTTAGATTCTTTTAGTTTTTTCCCAAGGCATTGAGTCAATTGATTCAAGTGCAGAAAAGTGACAATTTTGATAGTTTTCCTTTGCTTAAACAGCACTTTCCAGACAGTGAAATGTATGACCTATTGACCTGTAAAGGTGTATATGCATACGACTATTACTGTTCTGGTGCTCGCTTAAGCGAGGTGAAACTACCTCCAATTGAAGCTTTCTATAATTCACTCACCAACAGTGAATGCACAGCCGAGGAATGTGAATTTGCCAAGAAGGTGTGGTCTAAGGGGAATTGTAAAAATGGGTGGGATTATTGTAGACTGTACTTGGCCAGTGACGTTTTAACTCTGTTAGGCATAGTCTGCAAGAACACAGACCAAATCTATTCAGAGTTTGGACAAGATATAGGCTATTATTTTTCCACACCACATTTGGTGATGGACTTGATTTTAAAAATTAGTAGGGAGGAAATAGGCTTAATAACTGATGTAGATCAACACCTTTTTGTAGAAAGATCAATGAGGGATGGGTAAATTTTTCATGGGGATCGCGTCTTGGCAACCGATCCAAGCGGAAAAAACAGCACCGGTGTAAAGTCAAATGCAGTGTTCTTGGAGATGAACTTATTGTACCCCTCGGCAATGTCTCACTACTCTTTGCCGTGTGGGAACTATAAATGGCTTGAGAATCCTTGTGAGTTCCCCGACATTAACACCGTCGAGGACAATGGGCCACAAGGATGGTTCTTTGAAATTGACGGGCACATTCCATTGGCGCTTCATGATTCAGTCAGAGATTTTGTTTTTCCCTGTATCAATCGACCAGTGACCAGAGACTCACTGAGCCCCTACAATCGATCATTGGTTGAGGATATGGGGATGCACTTGACCCCCTCTAAGCAAAAACTGATTGCAGATATGGATCCTAAAGAGAATATCGTTGTTCATTATGTGCTTTTGCACTGGATGGTGAACAACTGTTTCAAGATCACCAAAATACATAGGGTCCTGCAATTCAGTCAGAAACCATACTTAAAGACGTTTATCGACACTTTTGTTGATAAACACTCTCGGGCAAACACCAAAGTAGAGAAGGAAATGAACAAACTCCTTCTAAATTCAGCGTTTGGCAAAATGTGTGAAAGCGTACGGAGCATATCTCGTTGCGACGTTGTGACTGACCCTCAAGAGTGTGCACGAATTATTGCCGACCCCAATTTTACGACGTTCACGAGCATAGAGGCTGGCATGGTTCTTCTACACAGGAAAAAGAGAAATGTGGCACTGAACAAGAATATAGCAGGAGGTAGTTCAGTACTTGAAATTTCTAAAAAGCTCATGTTGTCGTTTTTTTACAATGTGTGCAAGGTGCAATGGCCACGGGAGGGGGGGTTCAAGTTTACTATGGGGATACAGATTCTCTGCTGTTAAAAGTTAAAACCGGGATTTACTGGGGGATTTAGAAAATGGGGAATACATCAGCTTGCGGATGGATTTTACCAACTGGAATCCGTGCCTCTACCCCGAGTTGGTGAAACGTCAAGCCCCCAACCAACTACTAATGTTAAAATCAGAGACGGGAAGTAATTTAATATCCAGGGGGTGTTCCCGGGTCCTAAAGTCTATTGCGTGGAAACTAATAATAGGGATGTAAAGCAGGCGTGTAAAGGGGTGCCTACACATTTTGTAAAAAGCAATTTCAACATGAGTGTGTACAGAGACTGTGTAGAAAGTAACCTAGTGCCGAGAGCACAAGTGCTTGCAATTCGCTCTCTACAGTATAAAAATTATACTGTAAGAGTGGAAAAGAATGCAACGTCATGTATATATGACAAAGTCTTTGTGCTCAAGAATGGTGTAAGTGTGCTACCCCATGGCCACTACCGTATTTCAGACCGGGTTGAATGCATAGACTATCGCAATCAACTTGGTCTGGATAAATTAACCTGAATGGTCTAACCACTAACCCTAACCTTTCATAAATTAACTAACCCAACCTAACCTAAACCTTTCATAAATTAACCTCACCTTAACCCAACCTAACCTGTAGCAGCAGCAGTAATGACAACTATTGTATACTGTTTAAATCCCTGGGGGGAGGGTCCCGCCCGCGGCTGGCCCCGCGGCTCCCTTGGGGTGGGGGGTCCCGCCCGCGGCCGGCTTTCGGCCCGTGGCTCCCCGGAGGGTGGAGGGGTCCTTCTAAATTCATAATGTTCAACTGTGCTATTTTAAGTTCATGTTCATGTTCCAAGTGTTTTTTTTAAGTGCTGTTGTACAAGAAGTGTGCTAATGTACAAATAG
Organism: Artemia sinica; assembly: GCA_027921565.1. NCBI lineage: Eukaryota > Metazoa > Arthropoda > Branchiopoda > Anostraca > Artemiidae > Artemia > Artemia sinica. Next base: position 60,067,293 of record CM051261.1, read on the forward strand.
TGATGCTGAACAAAAAAGTGTTTTAGACAATAAGTGTTGTACATAAAGTGTTATTGTTGTTCATGTTTGAACATAAGTATTTTGATAATAAATGTTGTTCATGTTTGAACAGAAGTTTTTTTTTATTAATCTTAATAAATGTTGTTCTTCATGTTTGAACAGAAGTGTTTTTTTTATGTTCTTCATGTTTGAACAGAAGTGTCATTTTTTCATGTTAATAATGTTTGAACAAATAGAGTTTTGTTCTTGTTGAACAAGTGTTCTTTTATGTTGTTCTTGTTGAACAAATAGTGTTTTCATGTCAAATAAATGAACGAAATATTGTTTTGTTGTTCTTGTTAACGTATTAGATAGATCTATGGGACAATTATTAGTACTTATTCATTGTACAAGTATGGTTTACAGTTAGTTGTAGTCCGACTGTTGTCAACAGCAGCATGTATCAATTTAAAACACCATTCAGATCGTTTCTGTGTGGTCCATCAATGTCGGGGAAAACGACACTTTTAGCTAAAATAATTCAAAATTGTAATAAAATGATTTTGTAAAAACCAAAGAAAATTTATTATTGCTGTAGTATTTGGCAGGAGTCCTATGATCAAATAAAAGCCATTGCCACACCCATACCAATACAATTCATGCGGGTACTTGATGTTTTCAATAGTATTGAACCAAACTCGTAGCTGATTATTGATGATTTGGCTGAATCCATTGAACATTTCTCACAGGAAATGCTACAGCTGTTCACTGTTCGCTCTCATCATGAACAGATTTCCATAACCCTAGTTCTACACAATCTGTTTCATCAGACTAAATGTATGAGAACCCTTGCTTTGAATTGCACCATCTATATTATCTATCGAGTTGTTCGTGATTCTAGCTCACTAATAACTCTCAATAAGCAAATATATCCATGCGCCCCTAAATTTCTGCTGTCAGCGTACACTCAGGCGACAAATAAGCCCTACGGCTACATTTTGCTAGATCTTAATCAGAGTACACCCGAGGATCTACGTGTAGTCACCGACATTTTCGACAAAGAAATTACGGTATATATTCCGGTGAACAGTAGAAAAAGCTATTAGCTACCATTATGACACTGAAGAAACTACACGAACAACGGCATTTATTTTCCGTTTTAGGCACTTCAAAACCTCCACTCAGGAAGGCTATACTCAAACATGGTGTTGACAATGATTTCATTAATCTAATATCTGAACTTTGTTTAAATTTAACTGAGGGCAATGTACACTTGCCAGAAGGTGTTAGACAACAGACAAAGCAACATCGTTCCACTGTGCGCGCCTTGGCTTGCAAAAACAAGGGAAAAATTTTTAAAAGAAAACATCTCCTTCAAGCGGGCGGTAGCTTTTTTACACTTTTACTGTCAATAATTGCAGGACTTGTAAACAGTTTTCTCTAGAGAATGGCTAAACCCTATAAATTGACACCATTTGAACTTGTCCTCTCGCCCGTCGAACATTTTGAAGACAATCTAAGCAAATTCATTAATGATGAGAATAATGCTGATGCTAAAAAACTGCTTTTACTTCAAGATGCATTGCGACGTGTGGACACACATAGACCTTATCGTGAGAGACCCGCCACCGTCACCGTCACAGATCCCTCTAAACAGGAAACATCTCCTCAAGATTCTGTGCAATCAAAAGAGAAGGAATTGAATTCTATAGTGACAACAATTGGAAACCTATTGCCAGTGACCGATCGAGAACAGAGTAAAAGAGTATTATCATATCTCGTGTTGGAAACTGGTGGTGATCATCAAGTTCAAGTCGACAGCACAGGGAAACGAATTATAATTCAGGGAAAAAGTTATAATCTAGTTAATTTAATTTGTGATATGGTGACGAACCGTAAAGGACTTTTATCATTGGACAATAATCTATACACCTTTCTAAATGCATCAAACTTTCCCAAAAGTCTTATTGGCAATAAGCAAATTCTAAAAAAACTAAGAGAATATAGTCTTCCAACAACGCCAACACCAACACCATTTAAAAAAGAAGAAGATTCAATATTCGAAAATACCAGCAGCAGCAATGATTTTATAACACCTGTGGTTGCTAGTCAAAAGCGAACATTAAAAAAACAAAAAACATTTCAAAAGAACATTTCTGGCAGCACATTAAAAAAAGCAAAAGAGTATCTAAAGAATGAACCGAGTTACACACTGCATCGGAATCGCAGGCTTCGTGGCAAACAATATCGACAAACTAAAGCCTTTTCCACTCTGCATATAATGCAAACGGATCTTTTAACTTTAGATGCGATTCAACGGCCTCACAATGCACCCTACAAATATATTCTGGTGGCAATCAGTGTCTTTAGTCGCTATGCCTATGCCATTCCATTGCAATCAAAGAGAGGTGTTGAAGTTGCTCAGGCTTTAGAAAGTATTCTTGAACAGGATTGCTATAGAAAAATTCAATCGGATCGTGGTAGCGAATTTGTTAATCCCCATGTGCAAAAGGTTCTACTGAAATATAATACAACACTTTATCATAGTCACAGCCCGATAAAGGCTGCATTGGCTGAACGATTGATTAGAACGATTCGTCTATTAATTTCAAGATATTGTACACTGAAAAACACACCTGCTTTTATTCATGATTTAGATAAAATCATGCAAATATATTATCAACGACCTCATCGATCTCCGTCCAACTCAAGCCCTCGATAAGTTCATCGCAGTGAAAATACATTTGATGCTTTTCTAAAGCAATATTCCAATGTTGGTAATGAGAAGAAGAGGAAAAAGAAGAAATTCAATGTTGGTGATACTGTTCGAATTAATAGAACCACCAATATTTTTGAAAAGGGGAATTATTTATGGTCCACTGAACTATTTAAAGTGTCCGAAATCCTAGACACCGAACCCACGACATATCGACTGCGAGACACTAAAGATGATGAGATTCTCGGCGGTTTTTATGAATATGAACTGCAAAAAGTTAGAAACACTAGTGAAATTTATCAAATTGAAAAGATATTAAAGAGTCGTACTCGTAGAGGCAATACACAGTTGCTTGTTCGCTGGCAAGGATACAACTCTGATTTTGATTCTTGGGTCAGTGCTGAAGATATTAACAATGCCCAATGATTTCTATGTGACTTTCATGTCCAATGTTTCTGATCCTCTCTACAATGACTTGAATAGAACAAGTGATTTTTGGACGAAACTCTCCCCCACCATCAAATTCGACGGAAAGTATGAAGTGGCTCTAGTCGACTGTATTCTCAAAAATACATACGACATCCTGAGAAAAGATCGTAAATATGAGATAAAAGTTATACCATTCGATTGGTCACTCTTTGCCGAGTATGAATGGGTTGAAGCACTTAAATCTAGTGAATATCCTCATGTCACATTTAAATATAAAGAATATGGTAATATGATGGAATTGTGTGCAAAAATCAATAGAAAAATATCATATCGTAGAAATGGTTCATTCCATTTTAATTATTCAATGGAATATGATAGGATTTACATTACCTCACCTGTCGACACTGAAATGATTCATCTCAATGATTATCTGAGAGATGTTATTGGTTTTAAACAGAATATGGTCAATGGTAGAAATGCTGCAACTGTTAACGGGATAGATAATTTTATTTTTGCTGATTATCGACCTGGTTTCGCCTCAGACACTTGTATATTTCTCTACGCTTCATTTGTGGAAACATTCGGGTTGGCAATACCAATGTTCCCCTCCTACGAGTTTTTGAACGAAAAACCAATCAAGAACATATTCACCACTACAATATAAAGCATCTTCAGTATATTCCTGTAAACACTTCCTATTTGGAACTCTGTCAGTTAACACTAAGAACTGAAATAGGTGACACTCTAGCAATAACAAAAGGTTTGGCTGTGATTACATGCCATTTTCGACCCATCGTTCAACAACAACAAGATGTCTAATAGAAACGTGGTATTCATTGGTCCTGATATTGACTGCTATGTTAATACTCTTGGCCCAAGACAACAGGGCAATGGAATGGACTATTACAAAGGTCACTCGTCAATGTCTGGCTACGGTCTTGGCAGTTGGTTTGCTAAGCTGTTTCGCTCTGCACTACCTCTGGCTAGAAAATATATTGTACCGGCTGCGACAGATTTTGCATCCTCTACACTATACGATTGGGGCTCTGGCAAGGATTTAAAAAAAAAGTGCTTCGGAAAATCTTAGGTCCAGTGCGCGAACCCTTGGCGAGAGATTAAAACAAAATGGAAAAGGTTTAAAAAGGTCGAGCCTAATAAGCTGTGGTCTAGTCTTGTGAAAGAAGCGCCAAGTCAAACCCCGTCTCTTATACCACTTTCTTCATGGATTGAGCATTATAAAAAAGAATTTTCTGCTCCGGATCCCCATCTTCAAAATAGTTATAAAGCGAGACTCCAAGATTTCTTTGAGCATGCATCTAGTCCGGGACCGATTATTACAAAGAGTCTGATTATTTCTGCAATTGGGAAACTGAAGAAAAAAAAGTCTAGAGGATATGATGGGATTTCTGCACAACATTTGTCGTTGTGTGGGGGTATGTTTATTGAGCATTTGGTCCTCCTTTACCAAATGATATTTAATTTGGGAATTGTGCCCGATTCTTTGTCAATTGGATGTCTGACTCCTATCCCAAAGAAAAATAAACCTCCTTCCGATTGTTCGTCTTTTCGCCCGATAACGGTTTCAACTGTTTTTTGTAAAATATTTGAAAATCTGATTATTGAGGAGCTTCGTACTAAATGTACAGTTCAGGCCCATCAGTTCGGTTTTCAGTCCCGCCTCGGGGCGGCCATGCTCTTTCTGCTTTAGTATCCGCTTTAGTTGACGCAGAAGACCGCGGTGAAAGCATCGCTTTAGCCACTCATGATGTAAGGCGCGCGTTTGATTCGCTTCTCCACGAGGAGATTATACTGGATATGGGTTTGGCCGGTGTTGATCCCTGCTCTCTAGCCCCACTGGCTGACATGTATGAAAATCTAAAAGCGGAACTTAAACTTCCTTTACCAGCGAGTGAGTGCACTAGCCTGTTGAATGATGTTGCTGTTTCTCCGCGTGGTAATCCCCTTCTCCCGGTAAAGAAGGGGGTAAGACAAGGTGCCATTTCGTCACCGACAGCATTTAATAACAGTATCGTAAAGCCGCAATCGAAGTCACTTATGACTTACATTCTGCGCGGTGTTGATTTATCTTTGATTGGATATGCGGACGATGTACTGAACCTGAGCCGCTTTCTGCAAGGACTAGAAGATAATTTTACTCGACTACAACAAGAGTATGCTCAGATTGGACTTCAGTTTAATGCCGACAAGTCTGAAGTACTGCTGTTTAATTCGAAATCTGATGCTGGTCGAAGCATCACACTTGGTGTTTCTACTGTTGGGCTCGCCGGTGGCATTGTATATCTGGGCCTTCCTATTGGACGGTCAATACTAGAGACGCGGCGGTTACTGCTTTCTCATTTTCAGAAGCGGGTTTCATTTACGTATAGCCGTATTGTGGCAAATAAGCGGAGGTTTGACCGTCGTCTGCTGGCCCGGGTGTACAATGCTATGGTTTTGCCCCATTATTTGTACCTTAGCCCATTCTGGCGTATATTTACGGCTACAGATAGACTGAAATTGCGTTCAGTGTACTACAAGTATGCAAAGTTTTTGTTGCGTTTACCACCATGGACAAGCAATCGATATGTTTCGCATCGGTACGGCATCATGAATCCTGAAGAAGCTATCCTAGCGCAGATTACTCGATATAATTTGACACTTAAGTCCCATCCCTGGGCTATGATTCTCCAGCAGTAGTTGGCATAAGCTGTTGGTTGTTGTGTTTGGTTTTTTTTTGTTTGTTTCAGAAGAATTAGTGTTTTTGCGTTTTTTTTCTTGTCTTTTGTTGTGCTCCATCTGTTTTTAATTGATGGGTAATAAATGCATTCATTCATTCATTCAATGCATCACTCATCAGTCTCTACTCAGGTCAGAAACGAAAGACATCATTCCTGTCAAAGAGAAGAAGGAAAAAGCCGACACGGACTGTAAACAGAAGAAGAAGCCACAGGAAGAGAATTGTTAGATCGCAACTAGATTTCTTTTCCTAAGATGTCCTGCCTACCGCGTAAGCATTCTCAACCTTCAATCACCTCCTTATTGAATCTATTCAATGCAGAAAATGTTGATGTTAGTGTCAAGCATGGATACTCTGAACAATTTTATCCACAACAACCCCTCTCCGATAATATCCAATTTCAAATTTATTCCAATTAAGACTACTTTATGGACATGTCTTCGACATTTATAGATTTACAAATGAAAGTCCGGAAATCCGATAATACATTGGCAATTCTTGCCAATGGAATATCCTATGAAAATTGTATATTAAATAATTTATTTCGTCAAATCAGTGTCTACATCAATGGCACGCTGGTGAGCACAAGCAACAATCTCTCAAATTATACAAGCTATATGCAATTTATGCTGATGACACCCAAGTCATACAAGGAATTGAGAGGCACCTCCAATGGATATGAATATATTACCAATACTGATAGTACAGATGCACTTAAAAATGCTACAACTAGCGAATCACATCTAGTTGGAAAAATATATCATGAAATATTTAATATACCCCAATGGTTACCACCCAATATTAAAGTGGATATAAAATTGACACTTGCTCCATCAATTTCATATTGAGAAAAGAACTTGCTGCCAATCCTGACGTAACTCTCTCCCTCACCTAGGCAATACTTCATGTACGCAAACAAAAAGTTATGAGTTCTGTTGCTTTGGCAGTGGAAAACTGAGAGCCAGTGGAAATAATATTAAACTACTTGTTCCTCATACAATCACCAATCAACGTCATACTACCATGGGTCACGCACCTTCACCGACTCATCCTTTATCAACGGCGAAATTCCGTCAAAACTCGCTTTGGCATTTGTAAAAAGCGCCAGTGCAAAAGGATCATGGACTGGATGCCCACATAAATTCGAGATGTCTGGACTTTCATCTCTTGTGTGCAAAGTAAACGGCATCCCACACTACAATCTATCTTTTGATAAATCCTATAGAACATTGTATGAGTCGACCATGCAAACCCTAGATCATGATTCGCAACTATTTGAAAATGGTATAACCGAAGAAATGCTTGCTAAAACACATGGTATCATTGTACTGGATTTATATGGCATGTAGGATATGAGTATAGTAAGTACGGGGAGTGTGCGTTTAGAGTGTACATTTGCCGACCCATTGGCTGAGAGTATTGCACTAATCTCACTAAATCAATATGAAACCTATTGGGAAATCACTCCCGAAAGTAGTGTTCTACTAGACTTGGCACCATGAACACCAGTCAAATAATCAATGTATTTAATATGGATCCCTACATGTCCCAGTACAAATCCTATTGTCTGCCCTCGGACTTTCTTGGAAAAATTCAAAGTGTCAACAATACCTTAACTATTGTTAATAGCAGTCCGTCGACTGTGCTGACGGGCAATTGGCTGTGCATCTTTCAAACAATGAAACCGATTGAATCTTTTGATCCTCTAGGCCTACCCTATACATTTTACACACCCCGTATCAGCAACAATATTGAGAGCAGTGGGAAAACTATTATTCAAAATTGGAAGAGAGTGCAGGATCTGAAGACTAAAAGCTGTGGTTTCCATGCACTACTATATTTTGTGTTCCGATGTCGTGACTATACTTACAAGCAGTTTCTCAACATTTATGTAGACAATCCACGCCTGAACGACTTTCTAGTGGAAAATATCCTCTCAGACCTGTATAATATAAATTTCAGTGCCCTAAGAGTAAAGTGCTTAAAAAATGTTTGTGAATTTGTTTATTAATAAAATGTACATATACAACAATGTCTTTAAATCTTCACTTTAGATTTTCTTCTTCGGTGTATAGGCAACTGTCGTGAACCACTAATGCCGGTAAATCATTTGGATTCCCTGTATATTGATCTTGATTTACTGCAAAGTCAGGGTCACATTTTCTACAGCATAATGTAACTTCACTCTTGTCATATCTCTTTGTATAGTCAATGATACTATTTGCATTCATATTATGAAATTCACGAGTTTCAATCTGTCTATTTGAAGCAATATCACATACAGTGTTTTCAAATGGTGAATCACATTCGGTAACTGCCAAATAAAAATTCCTAGGTTTATAGTCATTATAGGCAGTGTCGTCACAATGATGACGTAGAAACCAAATTGTCTTGTTACCCCAACAGTTGAATCGTAGACCAGATTCTTCCTCCCAGAATAATTTAAATCCACGACGATACCAATCTCGTAGAAATAAACTAAAATCACGTTTGGGATTCTTTCCAATCATAGCGGGGTAAGTATTCTCCCACTGATCACATTTGTCATAGTGACAATTGGAGCACAGATGTCCTCTAGGGTGAGAGTCACAAATCTCTTCAAGGCATGAATTACATCCTTTAATTTGTACTGCATAGCCTCTATGTAATTTACAAGGATTACATAATTTACACTTTTCACTATAGTCATCAATAATTGTACAATTCTCACATTGAGTCCAACTGCCAAGAGTGTACATGCATAGTGGACATGTATAGAACATTTTTTTTTTGGTTTCCGATGTCAACTCTCTCTCACAGCTAAAACGAAACTGATCGTCCTCGCTCGATAAATTCAGGGTGGAGGAATTGGAGAGGAGTAACTCTGTGACGTCACCTCTTTCGAATGGTGGGGGAGCCATCTACATTGAATTTATGGCAATGTTTTCAAAAGTGTATCCACTATATTATTCTGCTTTGTTCCAATTAATATATCAATAAATTAAGTATAAGCATTTGAGTCACATCGACAAAGCTTCATACAATAGTCCAATGGGGGAGAATCAGTCCCCATTATATTGTCAAGTGTTCCCCGAGAGAACATCCTGTGTTGAAGAGATAACTCAAGAAAATCATCATCCAAAATCAAATGTTTTTCCATAAACACAAGATTCGATCTAATTCTCTCTTTCTCAAATTTATTCATTTTTCAATCCTTTCACTCTGACTGCTGACTCTAGACTGACCATGATTCGTTAGCCTAACATTCTAACAACAAAAAGAAGGGGAACATTATCGATTTCGAAACAATTTTATTGAATTATTACAGCAATAATACTAAGCATGTACAATTAGCGATACAGTTTATTGTCTTCGATATGTTTCACTAATGCACTTAAAGCACATTGAAGTCTATTCACATGCGCTATATCAACTTTTGCAGCGAAACATAATTGATCCTCCATTTTAAATTTGCTCAAGGATATCACATACCTTGCATATACTTCATCCCATTCCAGACAAAGCCGTGATCCTCTCGTGATTTCCACCGCAATGTTTGGTGCTCTTGTATTATTGCTACCAACTCCACTATCAACTTCTAATAGGGTAAACATTCCACTCATCATCAGCACAAATATATCCAAATGAGTAAAGTCAAACTGTTCTCACTCCTTTGAATTCAATTCACAGACTAATAAAAACTATAGCAAAAATCCTTTCCTTATATTCTCTGCAATCCTCTCCCGCTAATATTTCTGGACCTCTGATTGGCTTAGAAGGAGACATGTACTTCCTGTTTCCCGTTATCGGATTAATAAATTCTCCCCAGCGATTATGTAATCAATTTCTCAGAAATCCACTTGTCCTAGTCGATTACGCAATCAATTTCTCGGAAATTTAGTTCCCCTTTAATTACGCAATGAATTTCTCGGAAATTTAGTTCCCCTTCGATTATGCAATCAATTTCTCGGAAATTTAGTTCCCCTTCGATTACGCAATCAATTTCTCGGAAAATCTCCCCCCTTCGGGTACGCAATCAATTTTTCGGAAATCCATTTCCCCTCAAGTCATAGATCAATATATTCCCCACCATCAATGCGCATGTGCAAACTTCGTCCCGGAGGCAATACACTTGGAAACAACAAATAAATCGACCTTGAAAGAGATGTTATTGACCCCATTAGACTCGACCGATAATCCTTGAATAAATTATAGCCCGTCAGCGTTAGACTCAATTGTAGATGGCAGCACGGTGTTCTCGCGGGAGTACTAGGGTCCCTTCTACTTTCAACCTGCCGGTCCCTACTATACCTAACATCGGCTAAGGGACTAAGACCCACTTTATCTAAAAAATTTTATTACATTACTCCTAAGTGAAAAGATTCAATTGTGAAGATATGAGAAACAATAGCCACTGTAGTATAGAGAGTTAAATGTTGGGAAGTATCAACCCCCTTACTATGAAGATTAATTACTGATTATTTAAGTTCTAATGTTCTTCTCTACTTTTAAACAGTTTTTGTATTTGATTTCGATTCGTTCTCACTATCAAATTCTTTTAATCCATTTTTTCTTTTATGCCTAAAATTAACTTTTGCATTTACAATGCTTCGAAACGTATTTACAATGCCCCTGAAAAAACTGGCCCCTTAATATTTTCTAAAAATGCCAAATGCCTTAAAACCAACATCATTATTTTCGCACTGTTTTGCATCCTCGCTGCCCTGACATCATCTGATCAAGCTAATTATTTTTTTGAATATATTGTCATTAATCCTGAAGAAATTTTGAGTTGCTGCTTTTTTAAGAAAACCCAAAAGCAAAATTCAAGCAACTAATTTGCCTTTTCTTCAGCCTCATGTTGTTACTTTTACATTTCTAGAGGAGGATTCAATGCAAAACTATTACTCTTAGCGAATCCCCTGTGTCATATAGTGCCGGAACCTACTGAGCAAGTGAAAAAAATAGTAAATAAATAGGATCTTATTAAAATAAATGGATTTACATAAAAGTCGCCTATATTATAATGTAAATATAATATTTTTCTCTATAAAAATACTTCAAAATAAGTGTGGAGTAAAATTCTAGTTTACAGCCTAATCATAAGCATAGCCCAAATATGTCCTTCCAGCTGAAGTGATACTAGAAGTTAATTCCTCTCTCCATATTGATAGGAAGAACTGCTCACAAGAATTTGGCCCTAAGAACTACACCCTTCAGAGTTTCTAGAACCTTTTTCCCCAAAGAAAGGAGATCTACTGACTTTCCCAACTTCCCTAATACTTGTGTGGAATAATGCAATAGTCGATTACCGTCTCTCCATTTTGTATGGACTTTGTAACTTAAAGTTTAGAGGCAAATGTGGCACCCTGTGGTAATATGACCTCTAAAAATACTACGATATTCACACAGTATTTCAGAAGTCCCAAGCCAATAAGTATATCCTATTATTGTCCCTATTTTTATATCCTAATTTTCTGCCAAACTCTGGTCAAAATTGACATTTCCTAATTTGGATACAGTAACTACGAGATTCGTTTGATATAATTATTTTTTGTCAGAATTTCATTCTTTAGAATTACTATTGGAGCAAGTCAGGTGTATGCAGTTTTCTCTTTGTTGCATGAATTTCTAAATATTGAATATGTTAAGTTTATTTTAAATTCGTGAAGACATAGACATGTTTTGGGAGAGAGAATTTAAACCTATTGGAGTCCTGCTTAAAAAAAGTCAACTTTCTTAAGCTCTGGTCACTTGAGCCTTGTCTTAGCGCTCATCGTTTTGTTATTGTTGGAGTAGTATTAATGGTGAAAACATATGTGTGGTATGATAATCACAGCGTTCCAGTATTAAATAGTAGTAGCTCTTTACAGTATCAGAAAATCAGAGCTTAGGCCTACTCTGCTAACTATAAAAAAAAACATGGAGAAATGAAAGTTAGCTTGACTGAGTTAATTCTAACAAAATCTTCCGTTGATAAGTTAATCTTAGCTATTTGGCCTTGGACGTAGATTTAGCAGTTATATCATGTTGAAAGTATTATGTTCGGAATCTCGCGGCGGTGTCTTAACGTTTGTTATGTTTTTTTCTCATAATTACCGCTGTAGGTTTTTATTGCCACCACTGTGGATATAATAGTCGAGTCAACTGTAAAGCTTGAATGTCTGAATGTCACTATTGTGAATGTCACTGATTGCCAATTCAGACATTATAATGTCTGAATGCCACTATTTATTGTCACTATTGTAGATATAATAGTCGAGACAAACGTGTAGCTTGAATGTCTGAATTTATATATTTTGAGTATTTTTTGTAGAGTACGCAATTTATTATAATTAAGCGGAGAATGTTCTGGGATTACATCCTTTGTTTACCTTGGGTCATTTCTCTACATTATAATTTTGAATTTCTGTATTTACTTCATTAAAAGATAGATTTTTTATTCATTCTTTAACTTTTATTAGCTCTTACAAGGTCTGGTTACAAATTACGCATCTAATTTTCTTTGTTGGAACAAATTTAAGTTTTACTTGTCTTGAGCAATTTTAGGAGAGTTCTGAAATCGAGCTCTGAGCTCTGAGCTCTGAGATGCATAAAGGGGTTATAGTACAATTTTGAGCCATTCTAGCCGAGTTGTTAGATTTAAAATTCTTTGTCCGTGAGCAAAGGGGTACGAATCTTGGTGTCGCTGGCTATTTGGTTTTGGAACGGAAGTCAGTTGCGTAATTCTGTATGCTTAGCCAGTGTAGAACCAGCTCTAAATGAGTACCTGGAGAAATCTGGGAAAGATAATCAGGAAGAGTGTGCGAGAGCAAAGGGTGGCTGACCCCAAACCCCCATTGCACTTTCTGGTTGAGGGGATACGAGACGGAGATCAGCGCCACCAGGAAATTCCAGTGCCATGCTCTTTTTTTTTCCATTAGTTTTCGTTGCGAAGCAATTTAAAGAAAAGTTATTGTAAAGTGGACGTAAACATTTTTTTTGCTGAGTAAAAACATTTTTTTTTTTTTTTTATGAAGGGACCTCAAGGAATTGCAAAAAAGGTATAGGGTAGTCAAAACAGTGGAATGCATGTTGAAAGACCAGGAAATCCAGACATGGTGTAAGTTGACCAAGTATGATAAATTTATTCTACTTCAAGTTTTAGAGTTTAATTTAAATTAAATTAAAAAAACAAATTCCCTATTTTGTTGGATTAATATAATTTTCTGGCAGTTTAAGGTTTTACTTTCGATAATTTGGATTAAAAGAATGCTTGGGAAAAGTTAAGATTGATATCTCGTACTTATTATGTTTGGGGTTAGGTCATGGTAACGAAGCTGAAAAGGAAGTGCGGACCCCCAGAGTTCTTGCTTAGAAGGAATTCCGGAAAGAACTGATACCAATTTTGTCTGCGAAGCTTTAAAAAATAAGAAAAAAATTACAATAAAGAACAAACGCTGATCAATTGACGGCACGCCGCAAATTTTTTTTGCCGCATCGTGGACGGGCCGCCGAGGATAAATGTGACCGCCACCAAATTTTATTTCGGTGCGGCTTCAGGGACTAGCTCGTCTGAGAGTTAATTTTCATGTTCGGCACACCAGCGTAATGCGACTGCCGCCGAATTTTATTTCGGTTTGGCTTCGGGGACTAGTTCATCTGAGAATTAGAGTTCAGAGTTCATTACAGATAGAGTGTTGGATTTGACGAATTGGTAAATAAAAGTGAGTTATATTTCTACGACTGTTATTGATTTTTTTTCCCCGTACGCTGGTAAGGCTGGAAAGAGAGTATTTGGACTTACCGTCATTTGTAATATATAGTAGACGTCCTGTTTCCCGCCAAAGATATGTATATGTATATAGTATTAGTGGCACAGACCGTTGCACTCTGGGCCTAGTGTTGTGACACTTACTCCCCAAAAGTAGTACACTTGTCGTACCCATGGGGGTTATAGTTGCGACAAGCCCACATCACGAATATTTAATATGATTTCTACGAATAAACCTGTTTCTATGAGCCAACCGGAAATTTTTTACTACCGTTACTGTTTACTAATTAAATAACAAAAAAAAAGTTTTTTTTAACTGAAAGTAAGGAACGACGTTAAAAGTTAAAACGAACAGAAATTATTCCGTATATGAAAGGGGCTGTCCCCTCCTCAACGCCTCGCTCTTTACGCTAAAGTTTTTCAATGTTTAAAAAAATAGAGTTGTGAGAAAGTCAAACTTTAGCGTAAAGAGCGAGGCGTTGAGGAGGGGACAGCCCCTTTCATATGTGGAATAATTTCTGTTCGTTTAAAGTTTATCGTCGTTCCTTACTTTCAGTTAAAAAAAAACTTGTTTTTTTTTATTTAATTTTTGAACGTTTTTGAATTAATGCAGGTTTTGATTTTGGCTCACCGTACATGAATAATAAAAACAAAATTGAATATTAATTTTACTTTTATTTGGTTAAATGGCTTTCTCGAAACCTGTTTAATTTTATTTACGAACGTTTTTATTAGTAATAAATATACGTAACTTACGAATTAACTTACGTAACGAACCTCTATATTCTTATATTTTTAATACGTATATTAGAGGGTTCGCCCCCTAGTCAATACCTTGCTTTTTAAGCTAAAGTTCGAATTATGTTCCAATTCTTTAAAAATGACCCCTTAATCACAAATGCTGTTAATTAGAATAAATATCTCTTATGAAAGTACTAAATAATCTTCGGCTTAAAGAGCGAAGTATTGACTAGGGTTAGTTAAAAAACTTGTTTTTTTTATATATAATTTCTGATCTTTATTTAAATAATGCTGGGAAATCCGGCGCCCCCTTCATAGCAATTTCCCTTTTCCCATGAAAACTTTCTTCATGGTAATATCCTCCCACATAACCCCCGACCCACTCCCCCCCACTACCAGAAAAAATCCCCTCTGAAAACGTCTGTATACTTCCCAATAACCAATACTATAGGTTAACATTGGGTAAAGTTCATAACTTTCAGCCCTCCCCCCGGGACTTCGGGTGATTAAGTCATCCTAAAAGCCATAGTTATCATATTTTCGACCATGCTGAATAAAATGGCTATCTCAAAATTTTGATCGGTGACTTTGGGAAAAAATGAGCGTGGGAGGGGGCCTAGTTGCCCTCCATTTTTTTTGGTCACTCGAAAAGGGCACTAGAACTTTTAATTTCCGTTCGATTGAGCCCTCCCACGATATTCTAGGACCACTGGGTCGATACGATCACCCCTGAAAAAAAAAAAAACAAAAAAAAAAAAACAAATAAACACGCATCCGTGATCTTTTTTCTTGCAAAAAATGCCAAATTCCACATTTTTGTAGATAGGAGCTTGAAACCTCCACAGTATGGTTCTCTGATACGCTGAATATGATGGTGTGATCAAACAGTTCGTGGTAACGAACTGTAAGTAAGGAGCGACCCAACTTAATGGTAACCGAAACTCTAAAAAAAAGGAATTTTGATACCAATAGATACATCAAAAGAATCAGATTTTAATTCTGATTTCAAATATACAAGTTTCATCAAGTTTAATCTTACTCACCAAAATTTACGCGCCTGAGAAAATTTGGCATATTTTCGAAAAAAGGGGGAAAGACCCCCTAAAAATTTTAGAACCTTAACGAAAATCACACCATCATATTCAGCGTATCAGAGAACCCCACTGTAGAGGTTTTAAGCTCCTATCTACAAAAATGTGGAATTTTACATTTTTTGCCAGAAGAAAGATCACGGATGCGTGTTTATTTGTTTTTTTTTGTATTTTTTTTCCCAGGGGTGATAGTATCGACCCAATGGTCCTAGAATATCGTGGGAGGAGTCATTCAAACGGAAATTAAAAGTTCTAGTGCCCTTTTTAAGTGACCAAAGAAAATGGAGGGCAACTAGGCCCCCTCCCACTCTCATTTTTTCCCAAAGTCACCCGATCAAAATTTTGAGATAGCCATTTTGTTCAGCATGGTCGAAAATATGATAACTATATCTTTTAGGATGATTTAATCATCCGAAGTCCCTGGGGGGAGGGCTGAAAGTTATGAACTTTACCCAATGTCAACATATAGTATTGGTTATTGGGAAGTATACAGATGTTTTCAGGGGGGATTTTTTTATGGTAGTGGGGGTGGGGGGGGGGTCGGGGGTTATGTGGGAGGATCTTTCCATGAAGGAAATTTTCATGGGGAAGGGACATTGCTATGAAGGGGGCGCCGGATTTCCCAGCAATATTTAAGAAAAGATCAGAAACTATATATAAAAAAACAAGTTTTCAACTGAAAGTAAGGAGCAACATCAAAACTTGAAACGACAGAAAACAATACGTAGGCCTATATGATTGAGTTGACCCCCTAGTCAATACCTCGCTCTTTAAGCCAAAGATTATTTAGTACTTTCATAAGGGCTATTTATTCTAATTAACGGCATTTGTGATTAAGGGGTCATTTTTAAAGAATTGGAACAAAATTTGAACTTTAGCTTAAAGAGCAAGGTATTGACTAGGTGGTGAACCCTCTAATATGCGTATTAAAAATATATGAATATAGAAGTTCGTTACGTAAGTTAATTCGTAAGTTACGTATATTTATTACTAATAAAAACGTTCGTAAATAAAATTAAACATGTTTCGAGAAAGCCATTTAACCAAATAAAAGTAAAATTATTAGTCAAATTTTGTTTTAATTATTCATGTACGGTGAGCCAAAATCAAAACCTGTATTAATTCAAAAATGTTCAAAAATTAAATAAAAAAACAAGTTTTTTTAACTGAAAGTAAGGAACAACGTTAAAACTTAAAACGAACAGAAATTATTCCGTATATGAAAGGGGCTGTCCCCATTTGTGTAAAAAAAAATAGAGTTGCGAGATAGTCAAACTTTAGCGTAAAGAACGAGGCGTTGAGGAAGCGAAAGCCCCTTTCATATACGGATTAAGGGGACTAAGGGGAGAACCCCCTCATATACGTAATAACATATACGCAATAAAAAAAACAATAAAAAAAAACAAGCGATACGGCTCAATAGTAATCGAAACTTTTAAAAACAGAATTTTGATGTCAATAAATGTATCAAAAGAATGGGCTTATAATGCTGATTCTATATATATATATAAATTTTATTAAGTTTAGAATTACTCATCAAAGGCTACGAGCCTGAGAAAATTTACCTGATTTTTTAAAGAGGGGGGAAACATCCCCTACAAGTGAAAGAATTTTAATGAAAATCACACCGTCAGATTCAGCGTATCAGAAAACTCTATAACATAGGTTTCAAGCTCATATGTGCAAAAATCTGCAACTTTATATTTTTGGCCAGAAGAAAAATATACGAATATAGAAGTTCGTTACGTAAGTTAATTTGTAATTTACGTCAGAAGCAAATTTAGAGACAGCCATTTAGCAAAAGAAAAGTAAAATTTTTACGCAAATTTTGTTTACTTATTCAATGACGGTGAGCCAAAAAAAAGCTGCATTAACTAAAAAACGATCATAAATTAAATAAAAAAAACAAGTTTTTTAAACTGAAAGTAAGGAGCGACATTAAAACTTAAAACGAACAGAAATTATTCCGTATATGAAAGGGGCTGTCCCCTCATCAACACCTCGCTCTTTACGCTAAAGTTTTTTATTGTTTTAAAAATAAAGTTGTGAGACAGAGTCATACTTTAGCGTAAAGAGCGAGGCGTTGAGGAGGGGACAGCCCCTTTCACATACGAAATAATTTCTGTTCGTTTTAAGTTTTAATGTCGCTCCGTACTTTCAGTTTAAAAAACTTGTTTTTTTTTTTTCATTAAGGTTCTATAACTTTTAGGGGGTCTTTCCGCCTTTTTTCGAAAATCAGCCAAATTTTCTCAGGCGTGTAACTTTTGATAGCTAGGACTAAACTTGATGAAACTTATATATTTGAAATCATCATTAAAATCTGATTCTTTTGATGTATATATTGGTATCAAAATTCTGTTTTCTACAGTTTCGGTTACCATTGAGCCGGGTCGCTCTTTACTTACAGTTCGTTACCACGAACTGTTTGATCTTAATGTTAGTGAATGATTTCAAACAAAATGAAATGTTCCTGAAGAATATTTTTAGTAAAATTCGGATGAAAGATTCCTACGGTTTCAAGCAGATATAAAATTCTGTATATAGCTTATAGCTGACAGATTGATTATAATATTTTTATGTTTTATCACATTTTTATATAGATATTTCAACCCCTTTATTTAAGCAAAGCTGCAGTAAATTTTTACGTTGGGGATCATTGTATCTTATACTTGTTTTAGGGTTTTATATATATTCTTAGATATTCTTTACATTCAAGAGTTCTATTTTTCAATTTCTGTGGCAGATCCTATATCCCTGGAAATTGTCAGTAAAAATTATTTATCAGTCAGTGTTCCTGTTTTCACGTATGCATACAAAAATGTTGCGGGAAACAGTTAACGATAGTTGGGACGCTTGGGAACACACATTGATTTGTTTTCATTTTTTCCTAAAATTTCTCCAGTTATCCAAAGTGTTTCAAAAAATATTTTTATAAGACATTTTTTTTTTATAGATAAAGACGACACAGCATTTTTCTTGATCTACAGTGGTTTTCTTGTAGTAGCCTTTATTCAGCTTCTAATGTCGTTTATCGGAATAATCCTGTTTCTTTACGCTTTTGTACATGCTTCAAAAGGGTAAGATGATTTTTTACGCTCTTTTAATTTTGGTTTATTACTATTTATTTTTTGATTCATAGTTTAATTTCAGATTATAAATTTTTGTTTTTTGCTACTTTTCTTGTTTGCTTTGCTGTCAAAAGTAGCATTATTGTTACGTTTGTTGGCAAATGTGTGCCAGGAAGAGCAGAATGAATTAAGCACTTAGCCTATATCTCTTTTAGGAGATCAATAAATTTTAAACTACAAGAATTTTTCTAAACTCTGGAACACACAGGACATATATGACGTCATATATGACGTGCTACATAAATGACGTTTTATCTTAATCTCGAATTTTTTTTGAAAAATTAAGGAAGAAAAACGGGTTTTAATTTTTATAAAGCAGTGAATACAATAAAATAAACACTTAATTAAACAAGAATACTCCGAATATTTCGGCCCCACGTCCGGGAGCCTTTCTCAACGGAAAAAAGAAGAAAAGAAAAAAATGAAACAAAAAAAGTTCTTTTTAAAAACCTTAACTTACATCAAATTAAAAAAATACTAAACACATAAAGAGAAAAAAAGCAACAAAAGAAAAAATATGAATAAATAGGAAACAAAACTCACATATTAAATAAACACTTCCATTCACTGGCTTATAAACAAAATCGAATGTCTATATTGATTCAAACAACGCCTCCTCACAGTATATAAATGGAAATCTATTAAAAAATGAAGAATATATTTATACTTAAATGAAAACAATAAAGGTCAGTTAACCCCCGGCCCATAACCCCTAATTAAATCACACAAGTTAATCAACCAGTGTTTAAATTATAAATTGAACGAATTAGTTTGCTTGCAAGCTTAGCTGCAGTTCGTTTACTTTTCCCAGCATTTAACCCATTCTGACCTTTGTTCGCAAGGTCATCTTTCGTTTCAGAGCTATTATTTAAATTAGTACTGGTTGAAAATCTTACCTGCTTTTTAATTAAACTATTATAAATTGAATTGATCATAAATTTCCCTTCATCTCTATTGATACTAATACCCCCATATATTATCTTTTTTATTTCTATAATTTCCCTGAAGCTTTGTAAAAGTCCTGTAGGACTTTTGCAAAGCTTTTTTTTCTCTCTATGTGTTTAGTATGTTTTTATTTTGATGTAAGTTAAGGTTTTTAAAAAGAACATTTTTTGTTTCATTTTTTTCTTTTCTTCTTTTTTTTCCGTTGAGAAAGGCTCCCGGACGTGGGGCCGAAATATTCGGAGTATTTTTGTTTAATTAAGTATTTATTTTATTGTATTCACTGCTTTATAAAAATTAAAAACCCGTTTTTCTTGCTTAGTTTTTTGTAAATGAAAAAGCAGTGTGGTCTAAGGAATTTTTTTTGACACATCAAAAAAAAGGAATCCTGGCAAATATGGGACATAGAAGAGATGACGGGGTAAATCACAAACAAAATTAATATTTGGAAACGGCAATGGCTAGATATATATATATATATATATATATATATATATATATATATATATATATATATATATATATATATATATATATATATATATATATATATATATATATGTATATATATATATATATATATATATATATATATATATATTATATATATATATATATATATATATATATAATATATATATATATATATATATATATATATATATATATACATATATATATATATATATATATATATATATATATATATATATATATATATATATATATATATATATATATATATATATATTATATATATATATATATATATATATATATATATATATATATATGCATATATATATATATATATCTATATATATATATATATATATATATATATATATATATATATATATATATAATATATATATATATATATATATATATATATATATATATATATATATATGTATATATATATATATATATATATATATATATATATATATAGCAATAATTGTGTATTTATGTATTTATTTATGTATTTTTTCTCTAAAGCGGCTCCATATTTATTCAAGAAAATTGGTATCCTGGAATTTTCTGGCCAAAAAACGATTTATATAGTTCAGAAGTTAGAGAAAGTTCGTTAAAGCCTTAATTTTGGAAAAAAAATTGATGTGAGTGATGCCGTACTTATTAATACATTCAAAAAGCATACATACGTCATATATGACTCAGTAGTGATTGTCTCGGTTTCAGTGTCTATGATGTAGACACAAATACACAAGAAACATATGATTGAAAAGAAAAACCAGAGGATTGACATCATGTTGATGAGTATATTTCAAGAGAATAAATTATATAATCCCCCAGGTGTGGACGTATCGTTTTTATATCTATGACGTATGTAAACTTACAAAAGTAATATAGCTCTGTATAAAATACAATATTTATTTTATTTACAAAAGGCGTTTCAAGTAATTTCATAATACCTAGAGGACAAATGAACAACCTAGAATCAGTTATTTGCTATTATCCGTCGATGGCGGTTCAATTTTGAATTATTTTGCAAAATCACGGATATTGGTGAATGACTCACTTTACTGTTGTTAAGTATTTGATTTTTAATTCTTAAAATTTTTTGGGTTTTATTGATTTTTATTCATCTTTTAAGTTTTTGTTTTTTTTTCACATTCACATTGACTTTCCGCGATTTATTTGTTGATTTGTTCTTCGGC
This sequence comes from Artemia sinica, assembly GCA_027921565.1. NCBI lineage: Eukaryota > Metazoa > Arthropoda > Branchiopoda > Anostraca > Artemiidae > Artemia > Artemia sinica. The sequence goes on from CM051261.1 coordinate 60,088,470, forward strand.
ACTCGCACTAATATTTTTTCATTTCGCGCTGAAGAAGAGAGGCGTTTGTCGCTTCGAAATATTCGCTTTGTTATGTTTTTTTTCCAGTATTTACATTTGGCCTTTAAAAACCCCATTCTTGCTCGTTTTTTTTTCTTTATGGTATATATATAGATATATATATATATATATATATATATATATATATATATATATATATATATATATATATATATATATATATATATATATATATATATATATATATGTATATATATATATATATATATATATATATATATATATATATATATATATATATATATATATATATATATATATATATATATATATATATATATATATTATCAAATTATTATATATATATATATATATATATATATATATATATATATATATATATATATATATATATATATATATATATATATATATATATATATATATATATATATATAATATATATATATATATATATATATACTATATATATATATATATATATATATATATATTAAATTATTTATATATATGTTAAATTAATTAAATTAATTAATTTAAATAATTAGTTAAATGGGGTCGAGTTGCACGAGGGGGGTTCAGTTGCACGGGGGTTTAGTTAAATGGGGTCGAGTTGCACGAGGGTTCAGTAGCACGAGGGTTCAGTAGCACGGGGGTTCAGTTGTATGGGGTTTCGGTTATACAGGGGTTCAGTTACCTGGGGGGTTCAGTTGCATGGGGGTTTAGTTAAATGGGGTCGAGTTGAACGAGGGTTCAGTGGCACGAGGGTTCAGGTTGGAATATTTCAGTAGTGTTTTGTTGTGCTTTACCTTGTCACAGTTACATTCTATTGATTTTCATAGTTCATTTTGAATTTCCTTCATTGAAATGCAAGAGTTGGAATATTTTAGTAGTGTTTTGTTGTGCTTTACCTTGTCATAGTTACATTCTCTTGATTTTTCGAAGTTCATTTTGAATTTCTGTCGTGAAATGCAAGAATTGGAATATTTCAGTAGTGTCTTGTCATGGTTTACCTTGTCAAAGCTACATTCTCATGATTTTTCAAAGTTCATTTTGAATTTCTGTCGTGAAATGCAAGAGTTGGAATATTTCAGTAGTGTTTCGTTTTGCTTTACCTTGTCACAGTTACATTCTGTTGATTTTGATAGTTCATTTTGAATTTCTTTCATTGAAATGCAAGAATTGGAATATTTCAGTAGTGTTTTGTTGTGCTTTACCTTGTCACAGTTACATTCTGTTGATTTTCATAGTTCATTTTGAATTTCTTTCATTGAAATGCAAGAGTTGGAATATTTCAGTAGTGTTTTATTGTGCTTTACCTTGTCACAGTTACATTCTCTTAATTTTTCAAACTTCATTTTGAATTTCTTTCGTGAAATGCAAGAATTGGAATATTTCAGTAGTGTCTTGTCATGGTTTACCTTGTCAAAGCTACATTCTCATGATTTTTCAAAGTTCATTTTGAATATCTGTCGTGAAATGCAAGAGTTGGAATATTTCAGTAGTGTTTTGTTGTGCTTTACCTTGTCACAGTTACATTCTGTTGATTTTCATAGTTCATTTTGAATTTCTTTCATTGAAATGCAAGAGTTGGAATATTTCAGTAGTGTTTTATTGTGCTTTACCTTGTCACAGTTACATTCTCTTAATTTTTCAAAGTTCATTTTGAATTTCTTTCGTGAAATGCAAGAATTGGAATATTTCAGTAGTGTCTTGTCATGGTTTACCTTGTCACAGCTACATTCTCATGATTTTTCAAAGTTCATTTGAATTTCTGTCGTGAAATGCAAGAGTTGGAATATTTCAGTAGTGTTTTGTTATGCTTTACCTTGTCACAGTTACATTCTATTGATTTTCATAGTTCATTTTGAATTTCTTTCATTGAAATGCAAGAGCTGGAATATTTCAGTAGTGTTTTGTTGTGCTTTACCTTGTCACAGTTACATTCTCTTGATTTTTCGAAGTTCATTTTGAATTTTTGTCGTGAAATACAAGAGTTAGAATATTTCAGTAGTGTTTTGTTGTGCTTTACCTTGTCACAGTTACATTCTCTTGATTTTTCGAAGTTCATTTTGAATTTCTGTCGTGAAATGCAAGAGCTGGAATATTTCAGTAGTGTTTTATTGTGCTTTACCTTGTCATAGTTACATTCTCTTGATTTTCATAGTTCATTTTGAATTTCTTTCATTGAAATGCAAGAGTTGGAATATTTCAGTAGTGTTTTGTTGTGCTTTACCTTGTCACAGTTACATTCTCTTGATTTTTCAAAGTTCATTTCGAATTTCTGTCGTGAAATGCAAGAGTTAGAATATTTCAGTAGTGTCTTGTCATGGTTTACCTTGTCACAGCTACATTCTCATAATTTTTCGAAGTTCATTTTGAATTTCTTTCGTGAAATGCAAGAATTGGAATATTTCAGTAGTGTTTTGTGGTACGAATTGCTTGAGAAAAACCCAAATGAATTAGTTGAAAATAAAGTTTTAACAAGAAATGTCTGAAAAGTATTTTTTGGGGGATGGAGCGATGACAGATTGGATGTCTCAGACTAGTGATAGTGCTGTACTGTGGTACGAATTGCTTGTGAAAAACCCAAATTAATTAGTTGAAAATAAAGTTTTAACAAGAAATGTCTGAAAGTTTTTTTTTTTTTTTTGGGGGGGGGCGATGACAGAGTGGATATCTTAGACTAGTTATAGTGCTGTACTCTGGCATGAATTGCTTTCGAAAACCCGGAAGAATTAGTTGAAAATAAAGTTTTAACAAGAAATGTCTGAAAAGTTTTTTTTTTGGGGGGGGATGGGGCGATGACAGAGTGGATGTCTTAGATGTGGATGTCTTAGACTAGTGATAGTGCTGTACTGTGGTACGAATTGCTTGTGAAAAACCCAAATGAAATAGTTGAAAATAAAGTTTTAACAAGAAATTTCTGAAAAGTATTTTTTGGGGGGTGGGGGCGATGACAGAGTGGATGTCTTAGACTAGTTATAGTGCTGTACTCTGGCATGAATTGCTTTCGAAAACCCGGATGAATTAGTTGAAAATAAAGTTTTAACAAGAAATGTCTGAAAAGTATTTTTTTTTTTGGGGGGGGGGAATCTGAGCTAATTAGGGTTTTTGACCGTAAACTCTAGTTTTTTGCAAGAAAATTATGGAAAATACAATTCTCTGGTTCAAATGTGAAACTTATGTCCTATTTAGGATCGAAAAAATTAACTATTTTTGTAAAATCTGAGCTAATAAGAATTTTTGACCGTAAATTCTAGTTTTTTGCAAGAAAATTATGGAAAATAAAATTCTCTGGTTCAAATGTGAAACTTAAGTCCATTTTTGGATCGAAAAAATAAACTATTTCCGTAAAATCTGAGCTAATAAGGGTTTTTGACCGTAAACTATAGTTTTTTGCAAGAAAATTATGGAAAATACAATTCTCTGGTTCATAGGTGAAACTTAAGTCCATTTTTGGATCGAAAAATAAAACTATTTCTGTAAAATCTGAGCTAATAAGGGTTTTTGACTGTAAACTCTAGTTTGTTGTAAGAAAATTATGGAAAATACAATTCTCTGGTTCAAATGTGAAACTTAAGTCCTTTTTTTGATTGAAAAATAAAACTATATCCGTAAAATCTGAACTAATAATTCAATATTTTTTTCATAAAAACAAACTATTTTTTTTTAAACTTCGAAATTTTTCAACTTTATTTATTTTTTTCTTTTTGTACGTATCTTAAAATGTCAAAGTATGCTTACGGTTCTAACAATTGTGCTCTATGATTGGTCAGAGACACGATATGGCTTTCCCACTGGTATTCTATGACCGCTTATCGTCAGTACCTAGTCTACTGCATGTATTAAATCAGTATTTTTTACACAGTGGAACGATAAACACATAAGTCATATCTTTAAAAAAAGAAAGTGAAGATGGAACATTATAATAGAGTGTGTTCACATAACAAGGTTATAGTAGCATTGAATGCCGACAAGGAGAAGTATTTAAACTACGAAACAAGTACAAGTGGTAGCACTATTGGAAATGTATGCATGCATTGTCATGACAGTAAGGAATTAAATTTCTTTGGGATACCGAAAAAATTCAACTCTTATGATGGTGGTTATGCGAGATTGAGATCTCCAGAGATGATTGCACTCAAAGAGAATGCTAACATAAAAATAATTGTTGATGATAGAGGACAACTTTTTGCTACTGCTGCAGGTAACACATTACCTACGGATACATCCAATCATCAGCTTTCGGGTATTAGCATTCAACGGAAGGCTAATAAAAGAAAGGCCTACTCTGCTACTAATATCGTAAACCATATCTTGTTTACGTGCCGAAACTGTTACCTGTGTAAAAATAATGTGTTAATAGACAGTGAAATTGCAAGAAAAATAAAAATGGCATTGTCAAAAAATATCACTACGGAATATAAAGATGAAACGATGAAGAACAAAGCACCAGCAAACATTACTGGCATTGATCAAGCAGTCAATGAATCAAATAATAGCAAAGACGAAAAGCATATTGAGCCTGTTCATGCGACACCAGTAAAAATTGTGTATGATTCAAAATGGAATAATGATTATTCTACTGATTACGAACTAAGAGAAGACAATAACTACAATATCAAGAGAGAACATGGTGAACTATTTTATGGAACAGATTCAAAATGTCCAAAGTTAATCATTGATATTAATAATGTATCATAATATATTTTTGTATTAATATTCTACATAGCATTATTTCATTAAAAATATTACATTGTTATGTGTTCATTATTTGTTAGAGTAAGCTAGCATATCAAGCGTTTAGAATGTATATTAAAACATCGGTGATGTAAGAAAAGGAATTTGCGTACATCTATTGTCAGACACACTATTTCCGTAAAATCTGAGCTATTAAGGGTTTTTGACCGTAAACTCTAGTTTTTTGTAAGAAAATTATGGAAAATACAATTCTCTGGTTCAAATGTGGAACTTAAGTCTATTTTTGGATCGAAAAATAAAACTATTTCCGTAAAATCTGAGCTAATAAGGCTTTTTCGACCGTAAACTCTAGTTTCTTGTAAGAAAATTATGTAAAATACATTTTTTGTACGTATCTTAAAATGACAAAATATCATTCTTGAATTCACCTCTTGGACACACAATACAGAAATATTAAAAAAAATTGTAATTTCCAGACTTCATTTGCAAGCAATAGATACCGAGAGTTCTATGACTCCTCCCCGCAATGACTTCTAAGGGTTTTATGACTCCCCCCCACGATGAATTCAGATGGTTATAGGAGTCACCCCCCCTAGCCATAACTCCATTCAACCTTGAGCGAAGGTATAAAAGTTTGATGATGTATTTCTCTTCTTAACAACTACATTAATAGCTTCCAAGATGATAGGACTGTATGACACAGAATTTATCGGTTTGAAAAAATCATCTTGTGGTGTTATATTTGAATGTGCATTTTTATTATTGTCAATGGAACTCGAAGAAATTGACTTTTATCATTGGATGGTGAACTGTAACATGTTTGAGTATGATAAAAGCTTGTGGAGTACTACATTACATCACATGAACAGACTGGGATTCTACGATAGAGTGATTACACCACTTAATAATAGTGGCCAGGAACTGAGAAATGTCCAGGAGGAAGTCAGTGAAATTTGCAGCTTTTTCGGGGTTGAAGCACTCTATGTAAAGGGTAATGTACCTACAGATAAAGTCTTAATTCAAAAGTGTGACCCTAGGATTCCACTTTTCTATCTAGAAGAATTTAAGTGTCCTAAATTTGAAGGGGTTTATCATCGTCCTGAAGACAAGGTCAGGTTCTTCGCGCACTGGATACCTAAGGACATGCCTGATCGTGATAAATGCATAAGACATGGTAAAAACGATTCTATATCATGGGACCATCGTTTCTGGATGCTTAAGAGTGAACGTGTGTATGACTATGTGTCATAATATAATTTTGTATTAATATTCTACATAGCATTATTTCATTAAAAATATATTATGCATTACATTGTTATGTGTTCATTATTTTTAGAGTAAGCTAGCATATCAAAAGTTTAGAATGTCTATTAAAACATCGGAGATGTGAGAAAAGGAATTTGCATTCATCTATTGTCAGACACATGGGGTAACATTGAAAAAATCTAGGTATCAGAATGAATAAATTCTTTATCAACATCCGTTGTTGGATATGTCATTATGTCATTATGAAAAAATTGTAAGTAAGTAGGAAGTAGGTAAGTAAGTAAGTAAGTAACAAACTCTTTCTTGAATTCATCTCTTGGTTACACAATACAGAAATTTTATTATAGGAAATTATAAAAAAAAATTGAAGAAACTCTCTATTAACATTCGTTATCGATTGAAGTCGCTTCCTAGACAGACAATACAGCAATTTCACAAAATCTAAGTATAAGAGTGATTAAATTCAATATCAACATCCATTTCTCGGATACATCGGAAAAAGTTGACACAATCTAAGTACCGGAAAGAATAAATTCATTTTCAAAGTTTTTATCGGATACATCAGATAACAGTCATAAAATCCAAGTTCTATTCGTTTTGGCTTCATGTGTTGTTACGTTGAATTTAGATTAGACCGGTTTTTCTTTTAATTTTGGCTACATGTGTTGTTACGTTGAATTTAGATTAGACCGGTTTTTCTTTCTATAATAGAGACTAGCGTATATTTTTAGAGTAGAAAAAAAAATTCTGGTTAGTCTGAAGTTGATTGTCTGAAAAGTATTTTTTTGGGGGAGATACACGAATGGCTGAAACAAAAGCAGAACTTTTAAAATCAAAACAACTGAAGATCAGTAAATAATTCTGTTGTTTTTTTTTGTTAAACACGATTGGCTGAAATAAAAGCGGAACTTTTAAAATCACAACAACTAAAGATCAGTAAATGATTCCTTTGTTGTTTTTTTTTGTTAAACACAATTGGTTGAAACAAAAGCAGAACTTTTAAAATCACAACAACTGAAGGTCAGTAAATAATTCCATTGTTTTTTTTTTTGTTAAACACGATTGGTTGAAATAAAAGAGGAACTTTTAAAATCACAACAACTGAAGGTCAGTAAATAAAAAAAAACCTAAAATAATGTCATGAAATCAACATGCAAAGTCGACATATCTTTATTTCATTTTTTTAAGGTTCATTTAGACGAGGTTACGTGCGCGCACGTAACCTCGTCTAAATGAACCTTAAAAAATGAAATAAAGCTATGTCGACTTTGCATGTTGATTTCATGTTATTATTTTAGTTTTTTTTTATTTACTGACCTTCAGTTGTTGTGATTTTAAAAGTTCCTCTTTTATTTCAACCAATCGTGCTTAACAAAAAAAAACAAAAACAATGGAATTATTTACTGACCTTCAGTTGTTGTGATTTTAAAAGTTCTGCTTTTGTTTCAACCAATTGTGTTTAACAAAAAAAAACAACAAAGGAATCATTTACTGATCTTTAGTTGTTGTGATTTTAAAAGTTCCGCTTTTATTTCAGCCAATCGTGTTTAACAAAAAAAACAACGGAATTATTTACTGATCTTCAGTTGTTGTGATTTTAAAAGTTCTGCTTTTGTTTCAGCCAATCGTGTATCTCCCCCCAAAAAATACTTTTCAGACAATCAACTTCAGACTAACCAGAATTTTTTTTTTACTCTAAAAATATACGCTAGTCTCTACTATAGAAAGAAAAACCGGTCTAATCTAAATTCAACGTAACAACACATGAAGCCAAAATTAAAAGAAAAACCGGTCTAATCTAAATTCAACGTAACAACACATGAAGCCAAAACGAATAGAACTTGGATTTTATGACTGTTATCTGATGTATCCGATAAAAACTTTGAAAATGAATTTATTCTTTCCGGTACTTAGATTGTGTCAACTTTTTCCGATGTATCCGAGAAATGGATGTTGATATTGAATTTAATCACTCTTATACTTAGATTTTGTGAAATTGCTGTATTGTCTGTCTAGGAAGCGACTTCATTCGATAACGAATGTTAATAGAGAGTTTCTTCAATTTTTTTTATAATTTCCTATAATAAAATTTCTGTATTGTGTAACCAAGAGATGAATTCAAGAAAGAGATTGTTACTTACTTACTTACTTACCTACTTCCTACTTACTTACAATTTTTTCATAATGACATAATGACATATCCAACAACGGATGTTGATAAAGAATTTATTCATTCTGATACCTAGATTTTGTCAATGTTACCCCATGTGTATGACAATAGATGTATGCAAATTCCTTTTCTCACATCTCCGATGTTTTAATAGACATTCTAAACTTTTGATATGCTAGCTTACTCTAAAAATAATGAACACATAACAATGTAATGCATAATATATTTTTAATGAAATAATGCTATGTAGAATATTAATACAAAATTATATTATGACACATAGTCATACACACGTTCACTCTTAAGCATCCAGAAACGATGGTCCCATGATATAGAATAGTTTTTACCATGTCTTATGCATTTATCACGATCAGGCATGTCCTTAGGTATCCTGTGCGCGAAGAACCTGACCTCGTCTTCAGGAAGATGATAAACCCCTTCAAATTTAGGACACTTAAATTCTTCTAGATTGAAAAGTGGAATCCTAGGGTCACACTTTTGAATTAAGACTTTATCTGTAGGTACATTACCCTTTACATAGAGTGCTTCAACCCCGAAAAAGCTGCAAATTTCACTGACTTCCTCCTGGATATTTCTCAGTTCCTGACCACTATTATTAAGTGGTGTAATCACTCTATTGTAGAATCCCAGTCTGTTCATATGATGTAATGTCGTACTCCACAAGCTTTTATCATACTCAAACATGTTATAGTTCACCATCCAATGATAAAAGTCAATTTCTTCGAGTTCCATTGACAATAATAAAAATGCACATTCAAATATAACACCACAAGATGATTTTTTCAAACCGATAAATTCTGTGTCATACAGTCCTATCATCTTGGAAGCTATTAATGTAGTTGTTAAGAAGAGAAATACATCATCAAACTTTTATACCTTCGCTCAAGGTTGAATAGAGTTGTGGCTAGGGGGGAGGGGTACTCCTAAAACCATCTGAATTCATCGTGGGGGGGAGTCATAAAACCCTTAGAAGTCATTGCAGGGAGGAGTCATAGAACTCTCGGTATCTATTGCTTGCAAATGAAGTCTGGAAATTACAATTTTTTTTATAATTTCTGTATTGTGTATCCAAGAGGTGAATTCAAGAATGATGTTTTGTCATTTTAAGATATGTACAAAAAATGTATTTTACATAATTTTCTTACAAGAAACTAGAGTTTACGGTCGAAAAAGCCTTATTAGCTCAGATTTTACGGAAATAGTTTTATTTTTCGATCCAAAAATAGACTTAAGTTCCACATTTGAACCAGAGAATTGTATTTTCCATAATTTTCTTACAAAAAACGAGAGTTTACGGTCAAAAACCCTTAATAGCTCAGATTTTACGGAAATAGTGTGTCTGACAATAGATGTACGCAAATTCCTTTTCTTACATCACCGATGTTTTAATATACATTCTAAACGCTTGATATGCTAGCTTACTCTAAAAAATAATGAACACATAACAATGTAATATTTTTAATGAAATAATGCTATGTAGAATATTAATACAAAAATATATTATGATACATTATTAATATCAATGATTAACTTTGGACATTTTGAATCTGTTCCATAAAATAGTTCACCATGTTCTCTCTTGATATTGTAGTTATTGTCTTCTCTTAGTTCGTAATCAGTAGAATAATCATTATTCCATTTTGAATCATACAAAATTTTTACTGGTGTCTCATGAACAGGCTCAATTTGCTTTTCGTCTTTGCTATTATTTGATTCATTGACTGTTTGATCAATGCCAGTAATGTTTGCTGGTGCTTTGTTCTTCATCGTTTCATCTTTATATTCCGTAGTGATATTTTTTGACAATGCCATTTTTATTTTTCTTGCAATTTCACTGTCTATTAACACATTATTTTTACACAGGTAACAGTTTCGGCACGTAAACAAGATACGGTTTACGATATTAGTAGCAGAGTAGGCCTTTCTTTTATTAGCCTTCCGTTGAATGCTAATACCCGAAAGCTGATGATTGGATGTATCCGTAGGTAATGTGTTACCTGCAGCAGTAGCAAGGAGTTGTCCTCTATCATCAACAATTATTTTTGTGTTAGCATTCTCTTTGAGTGCAATCATCTCTGGAGATCTCAATCTCGCATAACCACCATCATAAGAGTTGAATTTTTTCGGTATCCCAAAGAAATTTAATTCCTTACTGTCATGACAATGCATGCATACATTTCCAATAGTGCTACCACTTGTACTTGTTTCATAGTTGAAATACTTCTCCTTGTCGGCATTCAATGCTACAATAACCTTGTTATGTGAACACACTCTATTAAAATAGTCCATCTTCACTTTCTTTTTTTAAAGATATGACTTATGTGTTTATCGTTCCACTGTGTAAAAAATACTGATTTAATACATGCAGTAGACTAGGTAGTGACGATAAGCGGTCATAGAATACCAGTGGGAAAGCCACATCGTGTCTCTGACCAATCATAGATCACAATTGTTAGAACCGTAAGCATACTTTGACATTTTAAGATACGTACAAAAAGAAAAAAATAAATAAAGTTGAAAAATTTCGAAGTTTTAAAAAAAAATAGTTTGTTTTTATGAAAAAAATATTGAATTATTAGTTCAGGTTTTACGGATATAGTTTGATTTTTCAATCAAAAAAAGGACTTAAGTTTCACATTTGAACCAGAGAATTGTATTTTCCATAATTTTCTTACAACAAACTAGAGTTTACAGTCAAAAACCCTTATTAGCTCAGATTTTACAGAAATAGTTTTATTTTTCGATCCAAAAATGGACTTAAGTTTCACCTATGATCCAGAGAATTGTATTTTCCATAATTTTCTTGCAAAAAACTATAGTTTACGGTCAAAAACCCTTATTAGCTCAGATTTTACGGAAATAGTTTATTTTTTCGATCCAAAAATGGACTTAAGTTTCACATTTGAACCAGAGAATTGTATTTTCCATAATTTTCTTGCAAAAAACTAGAGTTTACGGTCAAAAACCCTTATTAGCTCAGATTATACAGAAATAGTTAATTTTTTCGATCCTAAAAAGGACTTAAGTTTCACATTTGAACCAGAGAATTGTATTTTCCATAATTTTCTTGCAAAAAACTAGAGTTTACGGTCAAAAACCCTAATTAGCTCAGATTCCCCCCCCAAAAAAAAAATAATTTTCAGACACTTCTTGTTAAAACTTTATTTTCAACTAATTCATCCGGGTTTTCGAAAGCAATTCATGCCAGAGTACAGAACTATAACTAGTCTAAGACATCCACTCTGTCATCGCCCCCACCCCCCAAAAAAATACTTTTCAGAGATTTCTTGTTAAAACTTTATTTTCAACTAATTCATTTGGGTTTTTCACAAGCAATTCGTACCACAGTACAGCACTATCACTAGTCTAAGACATCCACATCTAAGACATCCACTCTGTCATCGCCCCATCCCCCCGAAAAAAATACTTTTCAGACATTTCTTGTTAAAACTTTATTTTCAACTAATTCTTCCGGGTTTTCGAAAGCAATTCATGCCAGAGTACAGCACTTTAACTAGTCTAAGACATCCACTCTGTCATCGCCCCCCCCCCCAAAAAAAAAAAAAATACTTTTCAGACATTTCTTGTTAAAACTTTATTGTCAACTAATTCATTTGGGTTTTTCACAAGCAATTCGTACCACAGTACAGCACTATCACTAGTCTAAGACATCCACATCTAAGACATCCACTCTGTCATCGCCCCATCCCCCCAAAAAAATACTTTTCAGACATTTCTTGTTAAAACTTTATTTTCAACTAATTCATTTGGGTTTTTCACAAGCAATTCGTACCACAGTACAGCACTATCACTAGTCTGAGACATCCAATCTGTCATCGCTCCATCCCCCCAAAAAATACTTTTCAGACATTTCTTGTTAAAACTTTATTTTCAACTAATTCATTTGGGTTTTTCTCAAACAATTCGTACCACAAAACACTACTGAAATATTCTAATTCTTGCATTTCACGAAAGAAATTCAAAATGAACTTCGAAAAATTATGAGAATGTAGCTGTGACAAGGTAAACCATGACAAGACACTACTGAAATATTCTAACTCTTGCATTTCACGACAGAAATTCGAAATGAACTTCGAAAAATCAAGAGAATGTAACTGTGACAAGGTAAAGCACAACAAAACACTACTGAAATATTCCAACTCTTGCATTTCAATGAAAGAAATTCAAAATGAACTATGAAAATCAAGAGAATGTAACTATGACAAGGTAAAGCACAATAAAACACTACTGAAATATTCCAACTCTTGCATTTCACGACAGAAATTCAAAATGAACTACGAAAAATCAAGAGAATGTAACTGTGACAAGGTAAAGCACAACAAAACACTACTGAAATATTCTAACTCTTGTATTTCACGACAAAAATTCAAAATGAACTTCGAAAAATCAAGAGAATGTAATTGTGACAAGGTAAAGCACAACAAAACACTACTGAAATATTCCAGCTCTTGCATTTCAATGAAAGAAATTCAAAATGAACTATGAAAATCAATAGAATGTAACTGTGACAAGGTAAAGCATAACAAAACACTACTGAAATATTCCAACTCTTGCATTTCACGACAGAAATTCAAATGAACTTTGAAAAATCATGAGAATGTAGCTGTGACAAGGTAAACCATGACAAGACACTACTGAAATATTCCAATTCTTGCATTTCACGAAAGGAATTCAAAATGAACTTTGAAAAATTAAGAGAATGTAACTGTAACAAGGTAAAGCACAATAAAACACTACTGAAATATTCCAACTCTTGCATTTCAATGAAAGAAATTCAAAATGAACTATGAAAATCAACAGAATGTAACTGTGACAAGGTAAAGCACAACAAAACACTACTGAAATATTCCAACTCTTGCATTTCATGACAGAAATTCAAAATGAACTTTGAAAAATCATGAGAATGTAGCTGTGACAAGGTAAACCATGACAAGACACTACTGAAATATTCCTATTCTTGCATTTCACGAAAGAAATTCAAAATGAACTTCGAAAAATTAAGAGAATGTAACTGTGACAAGGTAAAGCACAACAAAACACTACTGAAATATTCTAACTCTTGCATTTCACGACAAAAATTCAAAATGAACTTCGAAAAATCAAGAGAATGTAACTGTGACAAGGTAAAGCACAACAAAACACTACTGAAATATTCTAACTCTTACATTTCACGACAAAAATTCAAAATGAACTTTGAAAAATTAAGAGAATGTAACTGTGACAAGGTAAAGCACAATAAAACACTACTGAAATATTCCAACTCTTGCATTTCAATGAAAGAAATTCAAAATGAACTATGAAAATCAACAGAATGTAACTGTGACAAGGTAAAGCACAACAAAACACTACTGAAATATTCCAATTCTTGCATTTCAATGAAAGAAATTCAAAATTAACTTCGAAAAATCAAGAAAATGTAACTGTGACAAGGTAAAGCACAACAAAACACTACTGAAATATTCTAACTCTTGCATTTCACGACAAAAATTCAAAATGAACTTCGAAAAATCAAGAGAATGTAACTGTGACAAGGTAAAGCACAACAAAACACTACTGAAATATTCTAACTCTTGCATTTCACGACAAAAATTCAAAATGAACTTCGAAAAATCAAGAGAATGTAACTGTGACAAGGTAAAGCACAACAAAACACTACTGAAATATTCCTCTCTTGCATTTCAGTGAAAGAAATTCAAAATGAACTATGAAAATCAATAGAATGTAACTGTGACAAGGTAAAGCACAACAAAACACTACTGAAATATTCCAACTCTTGCATTTCACGACAGAAATTCAAAATGAACTTCGAAAAATCATGAGAATGTAGCTGTGACAAGGTAAACTATGACAAGACACTACTGAAATATTCCAATTCTTGCATTTCACGAAAGAAATTCAAAATGAACTTTGAAAAATTAAGAGAATGTAACTGTGACAAGGTAAAGCACAATAAAACACTACTGAAATATTCCAACTCTTGAATTTCAATGAAAGAAATTCAAAATGAACTATGAAAATCAACAGAATGTAACTGTGACAAGGTAAAGCACAACAAAACACTACTGAAGTATTCCAACTCTTGCATTTCACGACAGAAATTCAAAATGAACTTTGAAAAATCATGAGAATGTAGCTGTGACAAGGTAAACCATGACAAGACACTACTGAAATATTCCAATTCTTGCATTTCACGAAAGAAATTCAAAATGAACTTTGAAAAATTAAGAGAATGTAACTGTGACAAGGTAAAGCACAATAAAACACTACTGAAATATTCCAACTCTTGCATTTCAATGAAAGAAATTCAAAATGAACTATGAAAATCAACAGAATGTAACTGTGACAAGGTAAAGCACAACAAAACACTACTGAAATATTCCAATTCTTGCATTTCAATGAAAGAAATTCAAAATGAACTATCAAAATCAACAGAATGTAACTGTGACAAGGTAAAGCAAACAAAACACTACTGAAATATTCCAGCTCTTGCATTTCACGACAGAAATTCAAAATGAACTTCGAAAAATCAAGAGAATGTAACTGTGACAAGGTAAAGCACAACAAAACACTACTGAAATATTCCAACTCTTGCATTTCACGACAGAAATTCAAAATGAACTTCGAAAAATCAAGAGAATGTAACTGTGACAAGGTAAAGCACAACAAAACACTACTGAAATATTCCAACTCTTGCATTTCAATAAGGGAAATTCAAAATGAACTATGAAAATCAATAGAATGTAACTGTGACAAGGTAAAGCACAACAAAACACTACTGAAATATTCCAACCTGAACCCTCGTGCCACTCAACCCTCGTGCAACTCGACCCCATTTAACTAGACCCCCGTGCAACTGAACCCCCCATGTAACTGAACCCCTGTATAACCGAAACCCCATACAACTGAACCCCCGTGCTACTGAACCCTCGTGCTACTGAAACCTCGTGCTACTGAACCCTCGTGCAACTCGACCCCATTTAAATAAACCCCCGTGCAACTGAACCCCCCTCGTGCAACTCGACCCCATTTAACTAATTCCCGTGTAACTGAATCCGCATGTAACTGAACCCCTCGTGCCACTCAACCCTCGTGCTACTGAACCCTCGTGCTACTGAACCCTCGTGCAACTCAACCCCATTTAACTAAACCCCCATGCAACTGAACCCCGCTCGTGCAACTCGACCCCATTTAGCTAATCCCCGTGTAACTGAATCCGCATGTAACTGAACCCCCCGTGCAACTGAACCCTCCTGCAACTCGACCCCATTTAACTAAACCCCCGTGCAACAGAACCCCCCATGTAATTGAACCCCTGTATAACCGAAACCCCATACAACTGAACCCCCGTGCTACTGAACCCTCGTACTACTTAACCCTCGTGCTACTGAACCCTCGTGCAACTCGACCCCATTTAACTAATCCCCGTGTAACTGAATCCGCATGTAACTGAACCCCCCGTGCAACTGAACCCTCGTGCAACTCAACTCCCTCAAAACACTTTTCAGCCATTTCTTGTTAATTTTTTTTTATTTCTAAACTATTTAAAATTGACAACACTGTGCAAACCATCACTTGTGTATTATACAGTACACAATCATCCCATCTCCTCCAAAACACTTTTCAGTCATTTCTTGTTAAAAATTATCCAATCACTAATTACCCCTTTTTTTTGCAAATGTCTATAAGAATGTACACGTGAATTCATGACGTACATTCATTGTGCAATTGACAACAAAAACAGAAAAAAAACCTGTTTGCTTTAAATTATATTATTATGAGCAAAACATGCTTGACTACATTATACATTGCCAAGTTTAAAAAAAAAACAACCTCGACTTTAGTGGGCCAACCTTTAAAATGTTCACGTGCAAATACAATGTCTCAAGCATGGGTTTTTCTTGCGCAATTGAAACTGTAGTGTATATTCTTGTGCTCGTCAAACCTTTACACTGTATATTCTTGTAATCGTCAAACCTTTGCACTGTATATTCTTGTAACCGTCAATGTAATCGTCGCGGCTTTATATAAGATACTACTCTCATTCGAACAGAAATTAAAATTTCTAGCGCCCTTTTTAAGTGACCAAAAAAATGGAGGGCAACTAGGCCCCCTCCCACGCTCATTGTTTTCCCAAAGTCACCTGATCAAAATTTTGAGATAGCCATTTTGTTCAACATGGTCGAGAATATTATAACTATATCTTTTAGGATGACTTAATCCCTCGAAGTCCCCAGGAGGAGGGCTGAAAGTTATGAACTTAGCAAAAGAATCGGATTTTAATGCTGATTTCAAATATATAAGTTTCATCAAGTTTAATCCTACCCATCAAAAGTTACGCTACTGAGAAAATTTGGCTGATTTTCGAAAAAAGGGGAAAAGACCCCCTAAAAGCTATAGAACCTTAATGAAAATCACACCATCATATTCCACGTATCAGAGAACCCTACTTTATAGTTTTCAAGCTCCTATCTACAAAAATGTGGAATTTTGCATTTTTTTGCGAGAAGCAAGATCACGGGTGCGTGTTTATTTTTATTTTTTCTTTCCCCAGGGGTGATCGTATCGATCCAGTGGTCCTAGAATATCGTGGGAAGGCTCATTGGCATGGAAATTAAAAGTTCTAGTGCCCTTTTTAAGTGACCAAAAAAAATGGAGGGCAACTAGGCCCCCTCCCACGCTCATTGTTTTCCCAAAGTCACCTGATCAAAATTTTGAGATAGCCATTTTGTGCAGCATGTTCGGAAATATTATAAGTATTTCTTTTAGGATGACTTACTCCTCCGAAGTTCCCGGGAGGAGGGCTGAAAGTTATGAACTTTCATAACTTTTCAGGGAAGTATACAGTACAGAAGTTTTCAGGGGAGATTTTTCCGGGTAGTGGGGGGGGGGGTAGGGCAGGGACGTACGCAGAGTGGGGGGCCTCCGAGCCCGGGCCCGCCCGAAATCTCACGATTTTTTTCATTTTCCCATAATTTTCTGATTTTTCTCACAGAATAATGGGTTTCAAGGATTTGGCCCCCCCGAAACAAATTCCTGCGTACGTGCCTAGGGTCGGGGGTTATGTAGGAGGATCTTTCCATAAAGGAAGTTTTCATGGGGGAAGGGACATTGCTATGAAGGGGACGCCGGACTTCCCAGCATTATTTAAAAAAAGATCAGAAATTAAATATAAAAAACAAGTTTTTCAACTGCAACAGCAGCAACATCAAAACTTTAAACGAACAGAAAATATTACATATATGATTGGGTTCACCCCCTAGTCAATACCTCACTCTTTAAGCCAGAGATTTTTTAGTACTTTCATAAGAGCTATTTATTCTAATTAAGGGCCCTTGTGATTAAGCGGTCATTTCTAAAGAATTGGAACAAAATTCGAACTTTTGCTTAAAGAGCAAGGTATTGACTAGGGGGCAAACCCCCTAATATACGTATTAAAAATATGTGAATATAGAAGTTCGTTACGCAAGTTAATTCGTAAGTTACGTATATTTATTACTAATAAAAACGTTCGTAAATAAAATGAAACAAGTTTCGAGAAAGCCATTTAACCAAATAAAAGTAAATTAATATGAAAATTTTGTTTTAACTATTCATGTACTGTGAGCCAAGATCAAAACCTGCATTTATTCAAAAACATTCAAAAATTAAATAAAAAAAACAAGTTTTTTTAACTGAAAGTAAGGAGCGACATTAAAACTTAAAACGAACAGAAATTATTCCGTATATGAAAGGGGCTGTCCCCTCCTCAACGCCTTGCTCTTTACGCTAAAGTTTGACTTTCTCACAACTCTATTTTTTTTAAACAATAAAAACTTTAGCGTAAAGAGCAAGGCGTTGAGAAGGGGACAGCCCCTTTCATATACGGAATAATTTCTGTTCGTTTTAAGTTTTAATGTCGCTCCTTACTTTCAGTTAAAAAAACTTGTTTTTTTGTTTATTTAATTTTGATAAAGCAATAATCGAGACTTTGCGCCGGGCGCAAGAGAGGCCAGAACCGCCACTGCCTACTTGACAAGACAAAGAAACCTTGCTGCTATTTTTTAGATGCTAGTATTATTATTATTACTCTTATTAATGTAATACAATTATGAAACGTTACTGTTTGATTTTCAAGATTTTCGGGATTTATATATATATATATATATATATATATATATATATATATATATATATATATATATATATATATATATATATATATATATATATATATATATATATATATATATATACATATATATATATATATATATATATATATATATATATATATATATATATATATATATATATATATATATACATATATATATATATATATATATATATATATATATATATATATATATATATATATATATATATATATATATATCTATATATATATATATATATATATATATATATATATATATATATATATATATATATATATATATATATATATATGCAAAATTTGACCTGAAAATTTTGTGTGAGATAGCGGGGGGGGGGATAATCAAGATTTTGCGCCGGGCGCAAGGGAGGACAGGACCGCCACTGCCTATGTGACAAAACAAAGAAACCTTGCTGCTATTTTTTAGATGCTAATATTATAATTATTACTATAATTAATGTAATACAATTATGAAACGTTACTGTTTGTTTTTCAGGATTTAGACGATCATGAAACCAATTATGAAGATAATGGTGAAGAGACTAGTCAAGAAAACCAATGACAAGTCTGACAGACTTTTCGTTGGAAAACATTGCCTTTTAGATTTCTTAGTATTATAATTTATAACTGTCTTATCTATCTTCTCTTTTGAAGGTAATTAATTAAAAAAAACTTTAAAAAAAACAAGTTTTTCAAAGAAAAGTAAAGAACCCCATTAAACCAAAAATGAGTAAAAATAAAATAATCTACCAAGTGTGAAACTACCAATAATCAGCATCGATAAATAAATGAAACACAAAACAAAGAGAAATTAAAATAAATAACCGAGTCAAACTCAAAACGAGCAGAAATTAACATGAGTAGGGCTCAAAACCCCTATGCCAACCCAAGACCAGAACATAATTTGCACTTTACTAAAAAATTATAAATCTTTTTACTTTTATAACTTTAATAAATCAAATAATATTAACATTTTGATTGCTAAATATCAGTATATGTATATTAAACTGACAATGTACATTCATTTGTAAAAGGACTAAAGGACAGAAGGACAAAAAAAAAAGAGGACAAAAGGACAAAAGGACTGTTATTTAAGTCGGAAATGGGCCGTAGATTTATCAAACAGTTCGTGGTAACGAAGTGTACGTAAGGAGCAACCCGGCTCAATAGTAACCAAAACTTAAAAAAACGGGGTTTTGATACCAACAGATACATTAAAAGAAACAAATATTTATGGTGATTTTATATATATATATATATATATATATATATATATATATATATATTATATATATATATATATATATATATATATATATATATATATATATATATATATATATATATATATATATATATTATATATATATATATATATATATATATATATATATATATATATATATATATATATATATATATAGGTTTCATCAAGTTTAGTCTTACCCATCAAAAGTTACGAGCCTGAGAAAATTTGCCTTATTTTCGAAAGAAGAGGAAACATACCCTAAAAGTCATAGAATCTTAATGAAATCACACCATCTGAATAGCGTATCTGATGCGATTAGCAACAGCGTATCAGAGAACCCTACTCTAGGGGTTTCAAGCTCCTATCCCCACCAACGTGGAATTTTGTATTTTTCGCCAAAAGAAGGATCATAGATGCGTGTTTAATTGTTTTGTTTTTTTCCCAGGGGTGATCGTATCGACCCAGTTGTCCTAGAACTTTGCGAGAGGGCTCCTTCAAACGGAAAGTAAAAGTTCTAGTGCTCTTTTTAAGTGAACATGAAATTGGAGGGCAACTAGGCCCCCTCCCACGATCAGTTTTGTCCCAAAGTCACCGGATCAAAATTTTGAGATAGTCATTTTGTTCAACATAGTCGAAATATCTAATAACTATATCTTTAAGGACGACTTAATCCCCCACAGTCCCTGGGGTAAGGGCTGCAAGTTATGAACTTTGCCCATTGTTCTATTGGTAAGTATACAGACATTTTCAGGGGGATTTATCTGGTGGGGGGTCAGGGATATCGGTATACGTGGAAGGATCCTTCTATGGAGGAGTTTTTCATGGGGGAAGATAATTTCCGTGAAGGGGCGCTGGATATGCCAGTATTATTTAAAACCGATCAGAAATTAAAAGTTTTTTTCAGTTTTTCAATTGAAAGTAATTAGTAACATTAAACTTGAAACGAACAGACATTATTACGCTTATGAGGGGGTGGATCATCCCCTCGTCAATACCTCGCTCTTTACGCTTAAGTATTTATAGTAATTTCAAAAGACCTATTTATTCTAACTAAACGGCCTTTGTGATTCAGGGGTCATTCTTAAAGAATTGGAACAAAATTCAAACTTTAGCGTAAAGAGTGAGGTATTGACGAAGGAGCGAACCCCTTCATATTACGCATACGAGGAAGTTCGCCCCTTCGTCAATACCTTGCTCTTTATGCTAAAAGTTTGAATTTTGTAAAATAATGGTCGATACAAGCAATAATTTGTTTGTGTTATTTTCCGGCCTGTAATGTATTACAGGCCGGCCTGTGTATGTTATTATACATCAAGCAGCTTCATAACTATGATTTTTATGTGATAATAACCAAAGACATTTTATGTTTTGGCTTGTGGTTGTTGTTAAATAAATAAAATAAGTTTTTTCCAGCTGAAAGTAAGAAATCACATTAAAACTTAAAACGAACATAAATTATTACCTATATCTTTTAAGGATCTTTTCTTTCATTCATTGTGTTACCATGCCTTACAAAATTAGTTCCGCAAATATCGCTAATTTAAGTTACGTAGGGGAATCTTTCCATGGAGAAATTTCTCGTGGGGGAAAGGAATTTTCCATGGAGGGGAGCTGGTTTTTCAACATTATTTACAAAATGATCAGCAATTGAATAAAAATAAGTTTTTTCAACTGAAAGTAAGAAGCAACATTAAAACTTAAAACAAATAGAAAATATTACGTATATGATATGGATTGCCTCTTCTTAATAGCTCGTTCTTACGCTAAAGTTTCTTTTTTAGATTTTAAAAGTGGTTATTACTCTTATCAATAGCCTCTGTGATTCAGGAGTCATTCTTAAGCAACTGGAACAAAAATCAAACTTAGGTTATTATAAGGTTATTATTAGTTTAAAAAAGTAAAATTAACATGCAAATTTTGTTTCAATTTTTTATGCACAGTGAGCCAAATTCAAAACCTGCATTAATTCAAAAACGTTCAGAAATTAAATATAAAAAAAAACAATTTTTTTTAGCTGAAAGTAAGGAGCGACATTAAAACTTAAAAAGAACAGAAATTATTCCTTATTTGAAAGGAGCTGTCTCCTACTCAACGCTTTGCTCTTTCCGCTTAAGTTTTTTTTATGGTTTTCAAACAGTTCGTGGTAACGAACTGTAAGTAAGGAGCGACCCGGCTCAATGGTAACCGAAACTGTAGAAAACGGTATTTTGATACAAATAGATACATCAAAAGAATCAGATTTTAATGCTGATTTCAAATATATAATTTTCATCAAGTTTAATCCTACCTATCAAAAGTTACGCGCCTGAGAAAATTTGGCTGATTTTCGAAAAAAGGGAGAAACACCCCCTAAAAGTTATAGAACCTTAATGAAAATCACACCATCATATTCCGCGTATCAGAGAACCCTACTGTAGAGGTTTCAAGCTCCCATCTACAAAAATGTGGAATTTTGCATTTTTTGCCAGAAGAAAGATCACGGGTGCGTGTTTATTTGTTTGTTTTTTTGTTTTTTTTTCCCAGGGGTGATCGTATCGACCCAGTTGTCCTAGAATATCGTGGGAGGGCTCATTGGAATGGAAATTGAAAGTTCTAGTGCCCTTTTTAAGTGACCAAAAAAAATGGAGGGCAACTAGGCCCCCTCCCACGCTCATTTTTTTCCCAAAGTCACCTGATCAAATTTTTGAGATAGCCATTTTGTTTAGCATGTTCGAAAATATTATAAGTATGTCTTTTAGGATGGCTTAATCCCCCGAAGTTCCCGGGGGGAGGGCTGAAAGTTATGAACTTTACCCAATGTTAACATATAGTATTGGTTATTTGGAAGTATACAGACGTTTTCAGGGGAGATTTTTCCTGGTAGTGGGGGTGGGTTGGGGGTTATGTGGGAGGATCTTTCCATGAAGGAAGTTTTCATGGGGGAAGGGACATTGCTATGAAGGGGACGCCGGACTTCCCAGCATTATTTAAAAAAAGATCAGAAATTTAATATAAAAAAAAAACAAGTATTTCAACTGCAACAGCAGCAACATCGAAACTTTAAACGAACAGAAAATATTACATATATAATTGGGTTCACCCCGTAGTCAATGCCTCGCTCTTTAAGCCGAAGATTTCTTTAGTACTTTCATAAGAGCTATTTATTCTAATTAACGGCCTTTGTGATTAAGTGGTCATTTTTAAAGAATTGGAACACATTTCGAACTTTCGCTTAAAGAGCAAGGTATTGGACTAGGGGGCGAACCCCCTAATAAACGTATTAAAAATATATGAATATAGAAGTTCGTTACGTAAGTTAATTCGTAAGTTACGTATATGTATTACTAATAAAAACGTTCGTAAATAAAATTAAACAAGTTTCAAGAAAGCCGTTTAACTAAATAAAAGTAAATTAATATGAAAATTTTGTTTTAATTATTAATGTACGGTGAGCCAAGATCAAAACCTGCATTTATTCAAAAACGTTCAAAAATTAAATAAAAAAAACAAGTTTTTTAAACTGAAAGTAAGGAGCGACATTAAAACTTAAAACGAACAGAAATTATTCCGTATATGAAAGGGACTGTCCCCTCCTCAACACCTCGCTCTTTACGCTAAAGTTTGACTCTGTCTCACAACTCTATTTTTTTAAACAATAAAAAAACTTTAGCGTTAAGAGCGAGGCGTTGAGGAGGGGACAGTCCCTTTCATATACGGAATAATTTCTGTTCGTTTTAAGTTTTAATGTCGCTCCTTACTTTCAGTTTAAAAAACTTGTTTTTTTTATTTAATATAAAGTAGAGTTGTGATAAATTGTCAAACTTTAGCGTAAAGAGCGGGGCGTTGAGGAAATCCTAAGGGCGGTGAGGGTCTTGAAGGGATTCACTTTTTCAGAAAGTGAATCTAGATAGTTCGAGAAAAGTAAAGCAGGAAACTATATTCCTGGCGTAATTTTCAAAGACGGCAAAGAAAGTGAAAGAATGTTCTGTGATGGTGCAGTGGGTTTGACCTTAGCCTGCTATTACGGGACCCAGATATAGAACCTTGCTGTAGCAACGCAATACAGGGCCAACGCAGAGACCTCAGTTGTCAAGAAGCGTCATCAATCTGATTACTTCCTTCAACATGGCTAAATCTGCGAAATTTCTAGCGAAACATCTTGTTTTCCAAGCTAAGCGGTATACAAACCACTAAAATAAAATTGGCCCTGAAACTAGATAGTATATGCTAATTCTTGACCAACCCTTCTTGGGTACCAAGGATATAGTTGGATATGCTTGGGAACTCTAGAGGGAGTATGGAAAACTAGACCTGGTTCGGAAAAACTTTCTATAAGCAACTAAGAGTCCCAGAACTAGAACGGTCTTAAACTAGTAATAAAACCTTTGTTTAAATCAACCACACCCGTAGGGTTTTATTATCAGACCTTGTAAACGTAAGGAATAACAGAAGATTTATAAGATTGATATATAAAAAATTGTCACAATTACCAGTCTCTGACAGTAATTGTGACATCTCTGACGTTGATTTTTTGTTAAAAAAAACATAAGGAATAGAGTATTCGAGAAAGTGATTTTTTTTCAAAAGTTAATTAATTAAAATGAAAAAATAAGACAATACTTTTAGCTCTCGTTCGTTTTTCAGGGACTGACATAAATAGAATTTCTTCATTTTTCTCTTTTTTTAGTGAAGTACCAATCAGGGTTGCCATAGACCACACATTTGCACTTGAGTGACTTATTAATCCATATATAGAAGGTTTTTTCATTTAGAATTTTTGAAAAAAAAAAAATTGAGTTGCACAATATTTTCAACTTCGTACCTATGGTTATTGTTCTTTCCTCAGTTTAGCAGCACACGCACGTAAAATTTCTGACCATGGCACTGTTTTTTCGCCTTGCATATTTTACCGGTCTGTAAAATTTTACCGGTCATATTTTACCGGTCTTGCATATTTTACCGGTCTATTATGAGCCATAAAATGAAGTGGCAACCCTAATACGACCTCTTATAAATGAAACCTCATTCCAAATTGATGCTCAAATTTACCGTTTTTGTTTGTTTCTTTTTGTTACAAGCTGTAGTGTAAGTGTTTTTATTCTAGTCTTTGCTAAAGTATAAAAAAAGAAAACGTCAAAGGTAATTCTTTAAAGGAACGGGTCCATAAGAACTCTTGTCTTGAGTAAAAGTTGACAGTAAAGAAATAAAGAATTTGCAACTGACCCAAATTCCACTAAAGTTTAAAGAAAAGTATAAATTATTCTGGCTCATTTTTCTTCTCGGCGATCTTCAAAAAACACCCAGCTTATAGTAAAGAAGAGAGACAAAACCAGAGACAAGAGCAGAAAAATAAGGAAAAGCTGTTAAAAAAAGCTTCAAATTATTCAGAATAATAAAATTGTAAATAAAGAAAGGTCGTAAATTACTCTTAGTCTAAGATCATACCAAAGTCTTCGAAGTTTAGGGCACGCTTCGGTGTTAGGACACAATATCCTAACTTGAACAGTAAAGAATTTAGCACGAAAATTGTGGTGTAGCCAAAAAGAGAGGCCAAAAAGGTGGCCATAGCTTACAATATGATGTTGCAGTGCCCCGCTAGCTGCGGATAAAAAAAAAGAAAAAAAAGATACTTTTGATGTAGAATATCTTTAATGCAGCTAATTTTCTTGTTTTTCAAGTCAATGGATTTTCCTTGTCGTTGAAGCCAAGGTATTGTAAGCTTCCTCTGTAGAGTTTTGGGACAAGGTGGTTCTAATGGTGTTCCTAGTGTTTCAATCTGACAACATTTTTAAAGAGTTTTGGGCTATTTGTTTCGTTACTATGGGACGTTTTTGTCTCTTGCAAGGTTGCAGCTACCACTGCAACCATGATAGGCTATACAGTGCTCAATTCTATAAGTAAGTGTACCAGTAATGAGTTCTATATATAAAAATATCGGTATTCAATTGAATATGTACATGTGCCAGTGTTCCGTTCAAAAACTAAAAATTTTCTGGAGTGTGGTACCATATTTGTAACACTTAGCTGCCTGGTTCTCTGAGGTTTATCTCTTACTATTCGAACTAAGAAAAAGCAATAGGCTTTTTCCTGTTTCTATACATCTTTGAAAAAATATGTCTCGTTCAGCATTAGTATGTGTAACGTTAAACATGCCTATGGGACTCGGGTAGTATCCATTAGCAGTGTTGGTAGTAAATTATTTCTAAATTCTGCAAAGCCTACTGTTGTATTCACTTTGTTAGGAGTAGCAGTAAGTATATGAGAAGAGACTGAAATGGTGGGGTCACTAGCCTGAACATATGAAGAGACTGAAATTTTCGACTGATTATGAAGATACTGATTAGAAAAGAGACTGAAATTGTCCAATAATTACGTTGTGTTCTAGCCTCAAACTGAATTTGAGGTATTTTGATATCATAACGATGTATTTAATCTTTGAGGCTGATAGCTTGTCATCGGGGGAGCATTACGATAATCTATATTATCATTATGATAGTCTACTCTTTGAGGTCAATAAATCGTCACTAGGGTAATTATGCATCGGGACTGGAGTGATTGTGCCATAGCTTTAGCTATCACTTGCATAGTAATGCGTTTCAGCCAAGTTGATACCACTCTGACTCAGGTAAAATTGAGGTGGATATTTGGGAACATCAGGATAAATGTATAGCTGTGTCTGATCAATAGTGGCATCACTTCTTTTATCAATGCCATTAAACTGTAGTTGAATGAAGTTATTACTATTCATACCTTGATAAACATCATATAGTTCTTCATGCGAGTATATCGAGCTATCAAGATAAATATGATTACATTTAGTCTGTGTTGAAATAAATTCTGACTCCAATTGCTTCTTATCAACGAATTGGAGCATTGCATTATATTGACTATGTTCAACATTCAACATTGGCATCTGAATATTCTGATTATTTCTGATATTAAGATGAGTTTGTGGCAAGTAACAGTTAACATATGAATTAAACTGAGGAAAATTAATACTGTGCTGATTCCTTTCAAATATATCTGTCTCTAGACAAAGATGCTTGATTACTTGTGCATCAGCCGAGCTAGAACAATTTTGACCATTTATAGTGGCAAACATGTTTTCAGAAAAGCTTACATTGTTACCATCTTCTTTAGGTAAAAATCTCCTTGCATTAGGCTCTGTTGCCTGATTCCAGAAACTGAATTGATGATAATTAATACCTAGCTCTTGTTCACTCGAGTTGTCGTAGAGCATTCTTTGCTGAGCCATCTCTGTTTCTTGAGAGGTAGATTCAGGGCAAATTTTGAATTGTAAGTTCTGATCCATGGGTTGAGGTTCTGGTATTAGAGTGTCACTGGTTTCACACTGATTCCTATTTTGGTCACATATAAGCTCATTCAGTGTTCTAAGCTGACTTTTATCATTGTTATTTTTTTTCAGGCTCATATTCAGCATCACCTCGTCTTAGACGTTCTTTTTTTATTCTCTCACAAATCTTGCAGTTTAGAGCCTTACATTCTCCACATAAGCAATCACTATATCTCCTTACATCCCTCTCACAAGCCCCGATTGTACTTGTACAAACTTTAGTGCAATCACGGACTTCGATCTTCCTAAGTTTCACATTTAAATGCGATGCCGCAATCCATATACTAGTTGCAGCAACGGTACGTGCCTCTCGTCCAGCGGCCATGCTTGAATCATGTATGTTATTAGCTATAGTGTCTGCAAGTCGCACCATTTTGTTGTGAACGCCCTTTTCGAAACCCATTTTAGTACAAAAGTCAATAATGTAAGTCTTTGGATGAAAAACCCCTAGGCCGTTTTCAAAAGAATTTCCAATTTTCATAATATCTTTTCTTTTGACATCTGTTCGAGCTGCTATCTCTTTAGGGAAATTGGTATACTCTCTTCTAGGCACGCTTTGTGAAAGCAAGCTGCTGCCAGAGCATAAAGTTTTTTACCCCTGAAACTTAGTTTTGATTTTGTATTACATATGTTTTCATTTCGATATTTTTGAAAAATCCCTCAGCCCTCCGAGTTGCATATTTTCCTATAGGAAAAAGATTGGCTATATCTGTAATGTGTTTTAAGACCATAGCAGAAGACCTAGCTATGCTATCCAAATTCCTGTGTTGATTTTGCCTGTTGTATGTCTTATCCTTACCAAAACTTACATATGTATGCAAGTCTGAATCACCTAGTACATGGTTTAAAGGTAGTCCAACCCTCGATCGGTCTACACCACCTGAGAAATTACGATACTCTTCAGTCTCTGTTATGAGCATATTAACCTCAATAACTATTTTACACTCATCTTCAATGCTGGCAACAGTCAGATCTGCGGAAAGTTTACTTAAGAGCTGAAAATTACACACGTGAACAATTTTAAATGTATTCTATTTGATTGAGGGACATCTCGCGTCAAATTTTTGAGCAATTTCTGTTTCCAAGCTGTTCAGTCAGGATAAGTTTTAGCAATCGTAAAAATTAAAGACACGACTAAACTATTCTGCGGAAAAACAGCTAGGAAATACGCTAGCATTTCTTTGTCGATACATTTCCTTTCCCGCCTTTATTTTACAAGAACTGAGCGTTGTCAGCTTCTTACCTAAAAGTGAATAAAATTAATGTTTTGCGGATTATGCAACAGATTCTTGAAAAACTGTGTAAAAGAAACTGGCCTATGATATTTCCAAATATTTTTGGGATTTTGAAAAACTAGCGCTTTGTTGAAAACAAAGCTTACATGAGTTTTTTACAAATTTAAAATTATATAGTAAAATGTATTGATTTGATTGTTATGAGATCAGTTGCGGTAAAAGACAATAGCGGTAAAAACTATTGAGAGCTTTATGTATTAATACGTAATGCTCATCAAGCCACATACAGTAAGGTAATATAACAAATTAATTATGATACCACATCTCTTGTCCCAAAAGGAGATGCATGCGTTATATCAACTTTTATATGAAGATGCTGTTTTTCATCAAAAATTGTATTATATTTTGAATTCATCATTTTCATTAATTACAAAAGGCACTAGATATTGCAACTTCATTTCAAATAGGTCCTTTATCAGCTCTTTATGTGCTCACGTTCCCCGCTAGTGGTGGTGAAGAGAAACAGACAAAATAGCTGTAAAAAAAAAATAATTTCCCTTGATGTTCTAGGTGGGGGGGGGGGGGTTGCAAGTTTCCTGTACAGTCGGAGGTATTGGCAATTCAAATTGTGCGCTTTTCTTTTCAGAATAACATTCTCTTATTAGCTGGAAATGATAATTTTTTTCTCACCAAGCTGTTTTCTAAGCAAATTATTAATTTCTGATACTGACCGTAATTCGTTCTTTGCTAGGTTGCTGATGGAACCTTTTGATCAAAATGATTGACCGTCTAAGGTGTTCTTAAAATTCAAAACAGACTCCTTCCAAGTACGGCGGGGCATTCTGAAAACGCCTCCCTTCTTACCAGATCCCAAGGGCTCACTGCCTTAGACCTTTCATAAATTCTTAAATGCCAATTTTGTTGGAATTGTTTCTTTTTGTTTTTTTTGCTGCTTTTGTTTCTTTCTGTTTTAATACCACTGAATAGTGGTATTAACAATGATTTTATCCTTTTATGTAAATTGTTTCTTTCTGTGTTTTTTGCTTCTTTTGTTTGTTTCTGTTTTAATACCACTGAATAGCAAAGATCTCGTCATAGGTACTTGTTGCGATCATATCTTAGGTACATGTTTTTTTTTGCGTAAATCACAAATACGACATAAATTACAAATACGACATACTCGCTAGTGAGAACCACCTTTGAATACAATTTTATCACGTGCCAGTTTTTTTAAACACGGTTTTCCTTTTTTTGTAACTACGGGCCTTTCTCCGCTCTTTACAAGTCGCAGCTACTAATCCAACAATGACATCATCTTGATATCCCTTACTAGGTTGCAGCTACCGGTGTAACCATTATATACCGCAACCTAGTAAACAAAGGCCAATAGTAACCAAAAATAATCAAAGTAAATTTTTACATTCTATTGAGAAAAATTTTCCTTTGTAGTTGATTCGGGAAGGATCTATTATTTCAATTAGTCTTAACAGTAAAAGAATATTAAAAAAAGTTATGTAATTTCGAGAGGAGTGATCAGGTTTCAGGGTCGGGAGGCGCCTTATCCCTTCAATTCCTAGTGCCGGCACTTTTTTTAAGATACTGGATATTTGACAAATGCTTAGGTTTTGTTTATATTATATTTAATTGTTTATATTTTACAGATTTATGTTTGTTACATCATAGTTTAGGAGATGTTATTGTTTACTTATGCATATTTAAATATTTGAAATCCTACAGACTCGGTCGGAAATACCCTCAAGGGTATTCTTCAAGCCACTAATCAAGTGAGGACCCTCAAATGTACAAAAAAAAATGATCTTTGTCTCTCCTCAAAACGTTTTTTCTTCAAGACATTCTACAAGATTTTTTTTCTCCGAAATGCTTCCTCAAGGCATTCCCCCAAGACACAAATCCTGTTGTAACACTATGAGCCCTCAACGAATCCAAGCGATCACTATCTCCGTATGTCTATACAAGCGGCCACAATCAGTGTAGGCAGTGCAAGCAGCCAGAACCCCATGGGGCCTCAAAGCATACAATTACCCAGTATCCCCATATGGCCTCAGCCATTACAAGCAGCCGGTACCCCTGGATGTCCCTATAAGCGGCCACCTTCAGTGTAGGAACTGCAAGCAGCCAGTACCCCAACAGGGCCTCAACGAATACTAGCACGCCCATAGGAACTACTTTTTTTTTCCTTAGTGGTTTAAAGGTGATTCAAGAAGAAGATTTAAAGGTGATTCCCCTAGTATCACCATCTATCCAACTAGTCATTGATGGCAACATTTTTGACAAAAAAAAAATTAAATCCTATGACATTTTTGAAATTTATTCAATTTTCGGTGTGAAGATCTGTACCTGGAAGGCATCATAGAGAAAACCAGTTTAATTATGCAAATTCATAAAGGTTGAGAGATAACTAAATGTAGGCTAGTGGACATAGGTTTTGGCAATCAGATGTTACTTTTTACTTATGCAAAATTTAAATATGCAAAAAAAAAATATGCATAAATGTTTTACTTATGCAGTATATGTATATTAAACTGACAATGCGTATTCATTTGTATTTTTTAAGTAAAGTTCAAATTTTGTTCTGGCCTTGGGAAGGCATAGGGGTTTGACGCCCAACTTATGTTAATCTCTGCTCGTTTTGAGTTTGACTCGGTTATTTATTGCAATATTCTGTTCGTTTTGGGTTTCATTTATTTATCGATGCTGATTTGTGGTAGTTTCGAGCTTGGTAGATTATTTGATTTTATTTTTGCTCATTTTTTGTATAATGGAGTTCTTTAATTTTCTTTGAAAAACTTATTTTGTGGAAAAAGTTTTTTTAATTAATTTTTGTTCGTTTTATATTGACATAGTTTTTCAGGGAAAAAGAAAATAACCCTTTAAATCTTTTCGTTTTTAAGACTTTATAGTTTGGCCTGCTATTTGTATGCTGGAGAAAAGTTTTAGGAAATTTTTAACAACATACACCCTTTTAAAAATCAAAGCACAAATAGTACGGTTTAACTTGTTTTCATACCTCCTCTAGTTGACATGAAATGGAAAACATGATACCATTCGCAAAAAAATCTGTTTAAAAAAAAATCTGTGAGTATGTGTTTCTACGACAACGCCTTCTATAAAACCTTATATGCCCCCAGGGCATAACTTAAAACTCTTGCCCTGAGGGCTGTGGTGGAGTATCCTCCTCAAAAACATATTTTCTATCTGTAAATCAACTACGCTGAACAAAATGGCTATCTTAATGGCTATCTATTGGATGTGCAAAATGGCTATCTATTGGATGTGTTTGGGGGAATGATGGACGCGGAGGGGGCCTCTAATCTTTTTCGACTATTAAAAAGGGCACTAGCCCTTTGAATTTCCAATCAAATGAGCCCCTTTTGAAGTTTCTAAGATAACGACTTCTATAAAAACTTTATATACCCCAGGACATAACTTAAAACCCTTGCCTAGAGGATTGTTGGGGAGTGTCCTCCTCAAAAACATATTTTCTATTTGGAAATCATTTACGCTGAACAAAATGGCTATCTCAAAATTTTGATTGGATGTGTTTGGGGGAATGGTGGGCGTGGGAGAGGGGCTAGTTCCCCTCCAATCACTTTCGACTATTAAGAAGGGAACTAGCCCTTTAAATTTCCAATCGAATGAGCCTGTTTTGAAGTTTTTACGACAACGCCTTCTTATAAAAACCTTATATGCCCCCAGGGCATAACTTAAAACCCTTGCCCTGAGGGTTGTGGGGGAGTGTCCTCCTCAAAAACATATTTTCTATCTGAAAATGAACTACGCTGAACAAAATGGCTATCTCAAAATTCTGATTGGATATTTTTTTTTTTGGGGGGGGGGGTGATGGGCGTGGGGGGCTAGTTGCCCTCCAATCACTTTCAATTATTAAAAAGGGCACTAGCCCTTTGAATTCCAAATTGAATGAGCCTTTTTTGAAGTTTCTACGACAATGCCTTCTGTAAAAACCTTATTTGCCCCCAGGGCATAACTTAAAACCTTTGCCCTGAGGGTTGTGGGGGAGTGTCCTCCTTAAAAACATATTTTCTATCTGTAAATAAACTACAATGAACAAAATGGTTATCTCACAATTTTGATTGTATGATTTTGGGGAAATGATGGGTGTGGGGGGGCTAGTTGCCCTCCAATAACTTTCGACTATTAAAAAGGGCACTAGCCCTTTGAATTTCCAATCGAATGAGCCTGTTTTGAAGTTTCTACGACAACACCTTCTATAAAAACATTATATGCCCCCAGGGCATATAACTTAAAACCCCTGCCCCGAGGGTTGTGGGGGAGTGTTTTCCTCAAAAAGATATTTTCTATCTGGAAATCAGCTACGCTGAAAAATGCCTATCTCAAAATTTTGATTAGATGTGTTTGGGGAATGATTGGCGTGGGGGGGGGAGGGGCTAGTTGCCCTCCAATCACTTTCGACTATTAAAATGGGCACTAGCTCTCTAAATTTCCAATCGAATGAGCCTGTTTTGAAGTTTCTACGACAACACCTTCTATAAAAACATTATATGCCCCCAGGGCATATAACTTAAAACCCCTGCCCCGAGGGTTGTGGGGGAGTTTCCTCCTCAAAAAGATATTTTATATCTAGAAATAAGCTACGCTGACAAAATGCCTATCTCAAAATTTTGATTGGATGTTTTTTTTTTTTTTTTTTTTTTTTTTTTTTTTTTTTTTTTTTTTTTTTTTTAATTTTTTCCACGGTGGCACCAACTATCAAACACCAAAAAAAAAACTCTATTTTGCCTCCAAAATCCCTCTGTTTACCTTATAATCCCATCCTCCCAAATTACTGTCTCTCTTAGCTCAAAAACGCCCAAATAAAAAGCTTTGTCTGAACATCATCTTACACAAACATACACTCAACACTTAGAAAAAGTTTTTCATTTTTATTTTTTCCTTTTAAATCATCTTTTTCTAAAAGCCCTTTTCAACTGCTCAAATTCCAAAAAAAAAAAAAAAAAAAAAAAAAAATATAAAACATATTTTAATAAATATTCATTTCAAAATATTGGATGTGTTCGGGGGAATGATGAGCGTGGGGGGGGGGCTAGTTGTCCTCCAATCACTGTCGACTATTAAAAAGGGCACTAGCCCTCTGAATTTCCAATCGAATAAGCCTGTTTTGAAGTTTCTACGACAACACCTTCTATAAAAACATTATATGCCCCCAGGGCATAACTTAAAACCCCTGCTCCGAGGGTTGTGGGGGAGTGTCCTCCTCAAAAAGATATTTTCTATCTAGAAATAAGCTACGTTGACAAAATGCCTATCTCAAAATTTTGATTGGATGTGTTTGGGGGAATGTTGGGCGTGGGGGGGCGGCTAGTTGCCCTCCAATCACTTTCGACTATTAAAAGGGCACTAGCCCTTTGAATTTCCAATCGAATGAGCCTGTTTTGATGTTTCTACGACAACGCCTTCAATAAAAGCTTTATATGTCCCCAGGGCATAACTTAAAACCTTTGCCCTGATGGTTGTGGGGGAGTGTCCTCCCCAAAAACATATTTTCTATCTGGAAATCAACTCAATTGAACAAAACGGCTATCTCACAATTTTGACTGGATGTGTTTAAGGGAATGATTGGCGTGGGGGGGGGGGGCTAGTTGCCCTCCAATCACTTTCGACTATTAAAAAAGGCACTAGCCCTTTGAATTTCCAATCGAATGAGCCTGTTTTGAAGTTTCTACGACAACGCCTTCTATAAAAACCTCATATGCCCCCAGGGCATAACTTAAAGCCCTTGCCCTGAGGGTTGTGGGGGAGTGTCCTCCTCAAAAACACATTTTCTATCTGGAAATCAACTACGCTGAACAAAATGGGTATCTCAAAATTTCGATTGGATGTGTTTGGGGGAATGATTGGCGTGAGGGAGGGGGGCTAGTTGCTCTCTTATCACTTTCGACTGTTAAAAAGGGCACTAGAACTCTTGATTTCCAATTTAATGAACCCCTTTTGAAGTCTCTACGACGACCCCTTCTATATGAAGTGCCCTGCTTTAAAGAAAAAAAAAAAAAATTAACTGTACATTGAGTCAACATTGATCTTATATGCCCTCAGGGCATAACTTAAAACCCTTGCCCCGAGGGTTGTGGGGGAGTATCCTCCCCAAAAAGATATTTTCTATCTGGAAATCAACTACGCTGAAAAAATGGCTATCTCAAAATTTTGATTGGATGTGTTTGGGGGAATAATGGGCGTGGGGGGGGGGGCTAGTTGCTCCAATCACTTTCTACTATTAAAAAGGGCACTAGCCACTCCAATTTCCAATCGAATGAGCCCTTTTCGAAGTTTCTACGACAACTCCTTCGATACGAAGTGCCCGGGTATGGAGAAAAAAACTCACACACATTGTGCCCACATCGTTCTTTACTTAGGCAGCGCTAGAGCGCTGCCTATGATATCCGGCTTCCACTTCTGACGGTAGGGAATTCAGTGCAAATTACTATAAGACTTATGAATGAATTGAATAGGCGAAAAACTTGAATTCCATGTTTTGTTTTTTTTGCCGTCATTTTTCTATGGGGAATCTAAGGGCTGGAGAAACTAAAGGAAAAAGGGCTTTCATTGAGTCAGGATTTTGCTAGTGGAAAGACAGTTCTGCTCTATTAAAGCAACAGGATGGTTCTGAAAGACACAGGCATTGTATGTCAGCATGGACGGGATTTAAAATAAATAGTCCTGATACCTCAAGATCTATAGCAAATGCCTTAATTCAATCCAGATCTCAACAGGTTCAGGAAAATAGAGATAACGTGAAGTTCATTTTTCGCGCTATTTGCTTTCTTGGCCACCAGGGTCTTGCTTTGAGGGGTCATGACGAATCAGAAACATATACAAATCGGGGTAACTTGGTTGAATTGATGGAGGAAGTATCTAAAGGCAACAAAAATCTGAAGTTATAATTACAAGTTGAAGTTGAAGGCCCAGTTACAGCGCCGATATGGTCATTATTGCAGTCATTAGTACCAAAATGACGCAGTTAAACTGATAGGAAATACTTTGCGCCAAGACATTATTTCATAAGTAAAATCAGCTAATTACTTTGCTATTCTTATCGACGAGACAAAATATGTTTCTAGAAAAGACCAATTAGGGATCCTACTCAGGTAAATATCCAACGGAAAAGTATTGGAGCGACAAATCGGCTGCTATCACATGCACAAATTAGATGCCGAGAGCTTATCCACCTCTATTTGTGAAACTATAGAAAAGTTTGGTGTGGATTCAATGCGGTGTATTGCCCAATGTTGTGACGACGCATCTGTTATGAACAGGGAATCTAACGAAGTTCAAGCAAAGTTTAAGGAGAAGGTACCTCATGCAGTTTATGTATACTGTCACGCCCACAGATTGAACTTGGTCTTGACAGACTCCCTAAAAAATATTAGGGAACTTTCAGAATTTTTCTTTGTGGTGTAAAGACTTTACGCATTTATATCACGCAAAAATACTCGACACGAGCTATTTGTGGACAAAAAGTCTTGGGGTTGAGAGGACCATCCAGACTCACCGGTTTTACGCAGTTCGCTCTATTTCGAAGGTGAAGGCAAGATTTGATTGCATTGTTACTGTGCTTTCCACAGTCTCTGATAGTTCCAACGGCAAGGTAGCGTATGAGGTAAAAGGATTACTGGACAAAATAAACTCTGCATCTTTTGTCTCAACTTTGCACGTAATGGAAAAAGTATTAGTCATTGTAAATTGTTTATCAGAGCAACTTCAATCCAAAAGTTTGTTGATCTATTAGGCGCTTGCACTGATTTCTGGGACATATGAGTTACTCCAAAAGCTAAGAAATGATAACGAATGGAACAACTTAGGCAAAAAAATATCCGAATTCTTGGCTTTACACGATATCCAGGAATCGAAATCTCCACAATCTAAAACCAATGCTCGAAGCAAGAGAAGTGAAGCCATTTTCATTCGTCTCAAAGACTTTCTTTCAAACTCAACAACCAGTAAACGCAGTACCAGTCAGCCAGCTCAATCAGACTCCGGTAAACTTCTGTACTTTGAGGTAATAGACCGATGGATCAGCGTTTCATACAAAATATTCCTCTGCTCGACGCTTTATCTGCCTTTGGCCCCTCAAGCTCCGATTTTCTCGTACTTTCGACATTGGAAAGGTTTATGTATCATTATCAAGGGATTCTCGATGTCGATGACCATGCCATAAAATCCCAGCTTTCTCTTGAAAAGCTGCATTTGTCAAAAGGTGATATTTCAAAGATTGATCTTCTGAGAGCTATCGAAATCTTATCTGACCTCCCAATCGCCTATTCTGCAGTGCTAAAACTGATGAAGCTAGTTGCTACTTTGCCAGTGATCACTAACAACAATGAACGATTCTTCTCGGCATTAGGGCGTGTGAAGGAATATCTGCGATCGACGATGGGAAACAACAGACTCAGTGATATCATGATAATGGCCGTTGAAAAGCAGGAGGTAAAGAAACTGGATTTGAATAGAATAGTCGACGATTTTGCCAAGCAGCCTAGTCGCCGCTACCCTCTGTTTTAGGTATGTTTGCTCAATGTTTTTCTGGAATCTTCATTAAAAAGAAATCGAAAAAAAATCCTTGCCCCTCCTACATTTTCGTGAATTGGCTCCACTGCAAGTGGGAGCCCATTATGTAAAAAAATTATCTTAGTTCCCCCTCAAAATTCATATGGGTTCCGAACACATAGATTTTTCAACCGCCATTATCCTTCCAGCTCCGCCGCTTCCGGACCCGGTTGCACCAGTTCCAGTTCTAACTCTTCCGCCCCCAATTCCATGGGCTCCAGTTCCTGTTCCATCGGCCCCGATTCCGCCAGTGTCAGTTCCAATTCTGCCGGCACCAACTCCGGTTCCGCTTCCGTCACTTCTGCCCCAAATTCCACGGATTCCAGTTCCCAATATATTAAATCCAGTTCCGGTTCTGCCGGTTCCAGGATTTTTTGTTTGTGCTGCTGCCCCGTGGTAATCTGTGACTCCTCATTGACAGTAGGTAGTTTATTGTATGTTTTCGATCAGTATTAACAGTGCGTTGGAAGGATAAACACTTAAATCTTACTTTAAAAAGTGAAAATTTTAAGAAAGTGCGTTTACATTAAAGAGTTACCCTGGCGTTGAATGCTGACAAAAAAATATTTAAACTATAAAACGGGTACTAGTGGTAACACTATTGCATTATTTCAATAAAAATATCTCCTTGCATTACCTGCATTACTTTATATTTTCATTATTTTTTTAGGATATGCTAGTAACTCCATTATTTAGAATTTTTATTCAGAAGTCAGAGATTCAAAAACAGGAATTTTGAGATATAGGCAATACTGATTTAGGCACTACTTTTTAGACATTTCTTTCAGATATAGGCACTACTTGACAACATGATTTTTAACAGATTCTGAGAGAGATGAACCAGATTTTTTTCAAAGCCAGAAACAAGCAAACCAAGATAGTAAAACATGGGATGTTGCATTTTGAATATGACCGGAATACTTGTGAAAGTTCGCTATCCTGATTACTATTATTTTTTAGGCGTTATCTTATTTGAAGGTACTATGTTTGAGAATGTGGCCTGAGAAACCCTGTTTCGCAAATTGAGACTAATACTAAGCATAAAACTTGTACTGAAATTATTTGCAGCTACAGTGAAAACATGTCTGCTATTATAAAAATCTAATGTGATGCTATCAAAATCATGTTACACACAATCGAAACTTAGTATAGTACTATCAAAATCGTGACTGATATTATAAAGATTATCAAAATCTTGCCAAGTGTTACCAAAATGTTCTGTGGTAGTATCAAACTCGTGTCTTGCATTATCAAAGTCTTGTGAAATATTGTGGGGACCTTTTCTGGTATTACCTAAATCTTGCAAGTTCTTAACAAAATCATGCATTCTATTATCAAATTTCAAGCTAAGAGAGGAAGGAAATAATAAATGACAAATAAAACCAAAAAAGGGTGAGAAAACGAGGATTTTGTCAGCCAGTGGTAAAATATGAAAATTTGTGCCAAGTGGTCCTCAGTGCTAAAAAAAACAACAACAAGAATCTAACCTTTTAGAGTTCACTACACAAGATCCGAACAAGCCCTGAATGAAAGACCAAAGCTGAAACCAATGAAAAAAAGGATTTTACCAAAGAGATTGTGCTAGAATTATTTTGCCTAGCAATACTTTTTGCTCTTCTGCCATTTCGATTTTCATTAGATATGTTAATAGGTTCTCTTAACTTTGATTGGGTGGAAATATCAAAAGAGTCTTTTAGTATTAAATTGTTATAAATTGGGCTTAATGAAATGTCTCTGCTGTCCCTATTTATAGCCCAATTCCTGTTTATATATATATTTTTTTATCTCAATTACCTCTTTGAAAGATTGCGGTAGGCCATTCACAGTAGATATTAAAGTTGCCTCCTCAAAAAGAACAAGATGTGTAGGATTTTTGAAAATGTGCTGGGCCAATGCGGAATCAAGGTTGTCATTTTTATTTTTCAATCTTAGGGACTTATCTATTGGAGGTTTGTGTTCATGCAAAAGTTCACCAAGTTGTTGATGGGTCCTACCAATGTTAAATTTCCCACATGAACATGGGACTCTTTAGACACCCCTACACAGTACATGGTCAGTTTTATCTTTTTCTGAGCTGAAAAAATGTTCAACTTTTTGTTCACTTTTGAAAGAAACAGAGAGATTGTGTTTATTTAAAAAATTTTCAAGTTTATCACTAAGTTTTGAAATGTATGGTAGAGTGGTGAAAGATTTTTTCTCAATTGCCGGAACGACTGAATCAAGGGGGGACGGGCTCCCTGTTTTCTTGTTTTATCTTTTTTAATCGTCTATCTATGATATTTTCAATAAGGTTTATTGGGTAGCCATTGCAGAATAAAATATCTTTGATATAATTTAATTCAGAATTTAAAACTCTGTCGACGAAAGAGATTATTACCTCTCTTTTAACAGAACGAGGGTGATTTGACGAGAAGTGTAGATACCGATCATTATGGGTCGGCTTTCTTTATATAGAAAATTCAAGGCTAGGAGTATTTTTTATAATCAAAACATCCATGAAAGGCAGCTTTCCTGAATCTTCTAGTTCCATTGTGAACTGGAGGTTTGAACCAAAGAGTTTAAATGTATAAAAAAATCTCCGAGAGAGTCCTTTCCATGTTCCCAAACAGAAAGAAAATCATCAACAAAACGAAACCAGAGGGAGTGTTTTAAGTGGAAACTATTCAAAGCAGATTGTTCTGTGAAATTCATGTAAAAATTTTCCAAATAAGGAGATAGAACAGTGCCCATGGATAGGCCCATAATTTGAAGGAAAAATTTATCTCGGAACTTAAAATACGAAGAAAACTTGTTGCAAAGACGAACAAGCGTCATTATTGTGTCAATTTTCAAAGTTTTGTAATCTGACCAAGCAGAATTTTCCTCTAATTTTCTTTGTAAGGCCTGCTCACATTTATGGACATCGCATGAAGTGTACATAAAAACTGCATCGAAACTAGATAAGATGGTTTTTTCTGTTGTACTTCGAAATTTTAACTTCTCAACAAGATCTATAGAATATTTTATGTAAAATTTCCGTGTGCATGAAAGAGGCTTAAAAATGGTGGCCAAGGACTTTCCTACACCTGTAGCTGGAGAACTATAACATGCTAAAAATGTACAGAAAAATACAATAATTACAGGAGCAGACAAAGGAAACACAGTAGTAATTATGAATTTTGCAGAAAATGAAATGAAAGCAAATACCCTTTTAATGAATAAAAATTATTACAAAGAAATAAAAAGTGATCCCACAGACAAATACAGACAGCAGTTGAGAAAAGAATTAGGAATTTTAAAAGACAGTAGACTAATTACCCCTCAAATGTACAAGAAATTCTACCCCAAAGGATGGTCAGCCCTAAAGTTTTATGGTCTGCCTAAAATCCATAAGAAAGATATTCCGTTACGTCCTATTGTAGCATGTTCTAGTTCTCCAGCTACAGGTGTAGGAAAGTTCTTGGCCACCATTTTTAAGCCTCTTTTAAGCACACATAAATCCATATAAAAAAATCCATAGATCTTGTTGAGAAGCTAAAAAATCAAAGTACAACAGAAAAAAAACTATATTATCTAGTTGTTTTGCAGTTTCTATGTACACTTCATGCGATGTCAATAAATGTGAGCAGGCCTTACAAAGAAAATTAGAGGAAAATTGTGTTTGGTCAAATTACAAAACTTCGGAAATTGACACAATAATGACGCTTGTTCGTCTTTACAACAAGTTTTCTTCGTATTTTAAGTTCCGAAATAAATTTTTCCTTCAAATTATGGGCCTATCCATGGGCACTGTTCTATCTCCTTATTTGGCAAATTTTTTAAATGGATTTCATAGAACAAACTGCTCTGAATAGTTTCCACTTAAAACACTCCCTCTGGTTTTGTTTCGTTGATGATATTCTTTCTGTTTGGCAACATGGACAGGACTCTCTTGGAGATTTTTTGATACATTTAAACTCTTTCGATTCAAACCTGCAGTTCACAATGGAACTAGAAAATTCAGGAAAGCTGCCTTTCTTGGATGTTTGGTTATAAAAAACACTCCTAGCCTTGAATTTTGTATATACAAAAAGCCTAGCCTTGGTTATAAAAAAATACTCCTAGCCTTGAACTTTCTATATACAAAAAGCCAACCCATAATGATCGGTATCTACACTTCTCGCCAAATCACCCTCCTTCTGCTAAAAGAGGGGTAAAATCTCTAGACGACAGAGTTTTAAACGTTTGTTCACTTAATCAAGTAAATTCTGAATTAAATTATATCAAAGATATTTTATTAGGAGTGTTTTTAAAAACAAGAAAATAGGGAGCCCGTCCCAGTTGATACAGTCGGTCCGGCAATTGAGAAAAAATCTTTCACCACTCTACC
Organism: Artemia sinica; assembly: GCA_027921565.1. NCBI lineage: Eukaryota > Metazoa > Arthropoda > Branchiopoda > Anostraca > Artemiidae > Artemia > Artemia sinica. The sequence continues at coordinate 60,129,595 of CM051261.1, forward strand.
ATACATTTCCAAACTTAGTGATAAACTTGGAAAAATTTTAAATAAACACAATTTCTCTGCTTCTTTCAAAAGTGAACAAAAAGTTGAACATTTTTCAACTCAGGAAAAGATAAAACTGACCATGTACTGGGTAGCGGTGTCTACAGAGTTCCGTGTTAATGTGGGAAATTTTACATTGTTAAGACCCAACAACAACTTGGTGAACGTTTGCATGAACACAAAACTTCAATAGATACGTTCCCGAGATTGAAAAATAAAAATGACAACTTTCATTCCGCATTGGCCCAGTATGTTTTCGAAAATCCTACATATCTTGTTTTTTTTAGGAAGCAACTTTAAGATCTACAGTAAATGGCCTACGGCAATCTTTCAAAGAGGTAATTGAGATAAAAAAAAATATATAAGCAGGAATTTGGCTATAAATAAGTACACCGGAGACATTTCATTAAGCCCAATTTATAGCAATTTAATACTTAAAGACTCTTTTGATATATGCACCCAATCAAAGTTAAGAGAACCTATTAACATATCTAATGAAAACCGAAATGGCAGAAGAGCAAAAAGTATTCCTAGGCAAAACTTTCTTGCACAATCTCTTCGGTAAACTCCTTTTTTCATTGGTTTTGGCTTTGGTCTTTCATTCAGTGTTTGTTCGGATCTTGTGTAGTGAACTCTAAAAGCTAAGATTCTTGTTGTTTTTTTTGTTTTTTTGTTTAGCACTGAGGACGACTTGGCAGAGGTCCTTCTCAAAATATTTGCCGGTTTTTCGTCTTCATATTTTATCACTGGCTGACAAAATCCTCGTATACTCACCCTTTTTTGGTTTTATTTAACATTTATCATTTCCTTTCCTCTCTTAGCTTCATACGTCATGTATAGCCAGTTTGGTCTTAGAAAGTATTTATTATCGAAATTCTACCTGAAATTAACAAAGTATTTTCTGGTACTATCTGATATTATCAAAATCTAACGTTGCGCTTTCAGTTTCATGTCTGGTATTAAAAAAATTTAACATAGTATTATGAAATTGTGTCTGCTGTTATCAAAGTTATCAAAATCTTGCCAAGTATTACCAAAATGTTGTGTGGTGCTATCAAAATCGTGTCTTGCATTATCAAAGACTTGTCAGATATTATAAATACCCTCACTGGTATTATCTAAGTCTTAAACGTTATAATAAAATTATGCTTGGTACTATCAAAATCTTTCCAAAATGCTAGGTATTGCAAAATCTTGTCTTGCATTATCAAAGTCTTGTATCAAAGTGGTACTATCAAACTCTTACCTATTGTTAACACAATATTTTCTGGCACTATCTGATATTACCAAAATCGAATATTACGCTATTGTTATCATTATCATTTATTTTTGACCCACACTATACAAAGGTATAATAAGTGTAGTAGCACAAACAAAAACACATAAAAATACAAAGGAAATCAAAATAGAAATCACAAGGAAACTGGTTACGGAGCAACAAATAAAAATAAAAGACACTAAAACAAAACAGGAAAAACATAAAAGGAGGGGAAAGAATCACAATTTACTGAATCTAATAAAGCAGCAATGTAGAGAAATCTGGAAGCAAGCTCTCATTTATTGTTATTTTTGTTCAATTTCTACTCACTCTTTAAATTACAAAAAAACATGGAGTAACAAAAGAGAGAAAAACAAACAAACAAATAAAGAAAAATAACTTACGACTGAAAAAAAAAACTGATAAGAAGGTAGTGCGGAGAAATACGGATACAATTAGCATTTGAAAGACTTCTGTGTTGTACTTTCGATTTTACAGTATCGTCAGGAACAAGAAATTTGTTAATAAGAACTAAGTTTTTCGTCCAAGGAGGAAAAACTAACAAAAATTTACAAAATTAAATCCGGATTTTTTTTTAATCGTTTTTTTAAGAAAGGCAAAAAATTCCAGAAGCAAAAAGAATTAAATGGTTTCAAGAGTTGAGTAAAGCCTGGCCAACGCAAATTTATTATATTTACCTCTATTGACATTCATCTTACCATGTCCTAATTGGACTTCCTTATTAATATCGGAGACTTTATGCTGGCGCAAGCTTGGAAGATTATTATTAATAGAAACACCGTGCCATCGTAGAGAATCTACGAAAGGGATAGTAAAGCCACTATAACGAAGGGGAACGCTAGAATTTTTGTTAAAAGGAAGAAATTCACATTTATCTACATTAATAAAAAGGCCAATGTTCGGAAAAGAATTAGAAGCACGATAAACTGTGTTAGATAGACCAGTTTTGGTGAGGTTTGTAAGAACCAGGTCATCCGCATATGCAAGATATGAAAATAAAAAAAAACAGAGAGATAGGTAGCCGATATCTTCACCAGAACTCCTGAAATCCGTAATTTAAATAGGGCTGTAGATAACACTTCACCGTGAATTATACCTCTTTTCACTTTAATAATGGTAGCTGGTGCCGATTTTAGCCGAAGAAAAGAATTAGAGTACCGATAACGAGGAAGCATTGTAGACGGAAGATTAAAACCACAACCTTGAAGAGACGAAAAAAGCTGACTATGACATAAACTATCGAAGGCATATCACTAATAATTGACTAAAACTTAACAACTTTTCGCCATTATATTTTTGACACAGGAAAATCCATGCCACTATTACGCATTGACTATGATATTTCTGATAATCATTACGCGTCTTAAGCTAAAGGTCAGATACAATTCCAAAATGCAGTCTATCACATTCGTTCCATACTTTTGACCACAGCTTTGCTTTATTTTTCAAAGTTTTTAATCTTTGAAAAAAAAAACTATCGATTTCCTGTTTGTTATTATCAAAATCATACAAAGCATTATCATAATCTTGCCCTGCATTATAAAATCTTACATGATACTTACAAAATCTTGAAAGTAATTAAGAACAATCTAGCATGGCGCAAGAAAAATACTACTTGATATGAATAAAATATTTTCTCGTACTATCAAAACTTGTCCCCTATTATTAAAATGTTGCTTGACGCTATCAAAATCAGGTCTGCTACTATCAAAATATTATCAAGCATTTCCAAAATCTTGTGTGGTATTATCAGAATCTTTCCTGAAATTATCAAACATCTTAAGCTATACTATTAAAATCTAACAGGATATAATGGGAATCATCTATGATATTATCAAAACCTTACATGGTGATATGAAATCTCAGAAGTTATTAACAAAATCTTAAATGGTATTATCAAAACCTTACCTGCCATGAACAAAATATTTTTCGGTACTATCAAAACGTGCCTGATATTGGCAAAATCTAAAATGGTGTTATCAAATTCATATCTGGTATTTCCAAGATTTAACAGTATTATGAATTCGTGTCTGCTAATATGAAGATTAGCAAAATTTTGTCAAGTATTACGAACATGTTAAATGGTACTATCAAAATCGTATCTGATATCGACAAACAAATTGCACTAAATTATAAAAATCTCGCAAGGTATAACAAGAGTTTTTTATGGTATTATCAAAACCTTGCACGATATTATCAAAAGCTTGCGAGTTCTTAAAAAATCTTACATGGTATTTTCAAAATTTTACCTGACATTAACAAAATTAATTAAAAAACTTTTTCTACAAAATAAGTTTTTCAAAGAAAATTAAAGAACTCCATTAAACACAAAATGACCAAAAATCAAATCAAATAATCTACGAAGCGTGAAACTACCGCAAATCAGCATCGGTAAATAAATGAAACCCAAAACGAACAGACATTACAGTAAATAACCGAGTCACACTCGAAACGAGCAGAAATTAACAGAAGTTGGGCTCAAAACCCCTATGCCTTCCCAAGGTCAGAACATAATTTGCACTTTACTGAAAAAAATATAAACGTTCTTACTTTTATAACTTTAATAAATCAAATAATATTAACATTTTGATTACTAAATATCGGTATATGTATATTAAACTGACAAAACACATTTATTTGTATTTTTTTAGTAAAGTGCAAATTATGTTAACTCCTCTAGTTGACCTGAAATGGAAAACTTTATACCATTCGCAAAAAAATCTGCTTACTTTCTTTGATAGGTTGGACACACTTACGCTATTTTGTCTTGGTTAAATTTAAGAGCAGAAGTAGCCCCGAAAGTTTGAACATAATACCCTCAGTCGTTCTTGGGATATTACTGAGATGCCTTATTGGGAATTAGCATTAACACAGTGCATTTTTATTTAATCTTAAGGCAACAATTAGTTTTTAAACATAAAGACAAATGGGAGGGTGGGCATGGGAGGGGGATTAGTAGCCCTCTAATTACTTTTGACTATTAAAAAGGGCATCAGCCCTTTTTATTTTCAATCAAATGAGCCCTTTTCGAAGTTCCTACGACAACTTCTTCAATACGAAGTGCCCTGGTCTAAACAACAACAACAACAACAAAAATCATACGTTATACCCACATCAATCTTTACTATAAAAGTTTCAAGCTTTCCAATCACTTTCAACTATTAAAAAGGGCACTAGGCCTTTCGATTTCCAATCGAATGAGCCCTTTTTGAATTTCTACGACAACACTTTCTATAACCACCTTATATACCCTCAGGGCATAAATTACAACCCTTACCCTAAGGGCTGTGAGGGTGGTTGTCACCCTCTAAGACACAGTTTCCAGAACTTTCAGCTACGTTGAACAAAATGGCTATCTCAAAATTTTGATTGGATGTGTTTGGGAAAATGGTGGGCGTGAGAGGGGCGTTAGTCGCTTTCCAATCACTTTCAACTATTAAAAAAGCACTAGCCCTTTCAATTTACAATCAAATGAGCCCTTTTGAAGTATCTAAGACAACGCTTTCAATAAAAACCTTATATGCCCCCAGGGCATAACTTACAGCCATTGCCCTAAGGGCTGGGGGGTGTGTCACCCTCAAAGACCTTATCTCCAGAGCTTTCTACTACGTTGAACACAATGGCAATCTGAAAATTTTCATTGAATGGGTTAGGGGAAGGGTGCGCGTGAGAGAGTGGTTAGGTACCCTCCAATCAATTTCGAATATTAAAAAGAGTACTAGCCCTCTCAATTCCCAATTGAATGAGCCTCTTTGAAAGTTTTACGGCAAATCTAACTTTAAAAACCTTATATGCCCCCAGGGCATAACTTATAACCTTTGCTCTGGGGGCTCTGGGGGTTTTGTCGTCCTTAAATACATAATTTCCAGAACCTTCAACTACGGTGAACAAAATGGCTATCTCTAAACTTTGATTGAATATGTTTGGGGAAATACTGGGCATGGGAGGGGGTTCAATTACTCTCCACTCATTTTCGACTATTAAAATGGGCGATTTGAATTTCCAAACAAATGAGCCCTTTTTGAAATTTCTACAAAAACTTTCTTTATAAACGTTACATGAAAACATCACTTTCTATAAAACCTTACATGCCCCCAGGCCGTAACTTACAACCCTTGTCCTGAGGGTTGTGGAGGGGGGGGGTTGTCATCCTTGAAGACATAATTTCCAAATTTTCAACTACGTTGAATAAAATGGCTATCTATATATTTTGATTGGATGTATTTGGGGATAAAGTGGGCTGCGAGGGGGGGTTAGTTACCCTCAAACCACTTTTGACTATTAAAAGGGGAACTAGCTCTTTGAATTTCCAATCGAAAGAACTATTTTTGACTATTAAAAGGGGCACTAGCCCTTTGAATTTCCAATCGAAAGAGCCCTTTTTCAAGTTTCTAAGACAAAGGTTTCAATTAAACTTATATTCCCCCCAGGGCATAACTTATAACGCGTGCCTTGAAGACTGTGGGGGGAGTTTCCTGAATTTCAACTGCGTGGAACAAAATAGCTATCTCAAAATTTTGATTGGATGTGTTTGGGGAAATGGTGGGTGTGGAAAGTGTGTTTTTTGCCTTCCAATTACTTTCGACTATTAAAAAGGGCACTAGCCATTTTAATTCCCAGTCGAATGAGCCCTTTTTGAAGTTTCTACGACAACTCCTTCTACAAAAACCTTATATGCCCCTCAGGGCACAACTTACAACCCTTGCACTGAGGGATCTGGGGGTTTATCATCCTAAAAGCACTAATTTCCAGAACTTTCGACTCCGTTTAAACAAAATGGATATCTCCAATTTTGATTGGATGGGTTTGGGGATATAGTAGTCAACTATTAAAAAGGGCACTAGGCCTTTCGATTTCCAATCGAATGAGCCCTTTTTGAATTTCTACAACAACACTTTCTATAACCACCTTATATACCCCCAGGGCATAAATTACAACCCATACCCTAAGGGCTGTGAGGGTGGTTGTCATCCTCTAAGACACAATTTCCAGAACTTTCAACTACGTTAAACAAAATGGCTATCTCAAAATTTTGATTGGATGTGTTTGGGAAAATGGTGGGCGTGAGAGGGGCGTTAGTCGCTTTCCCATCACTTTCAACTATTAAAAAAGGCACTAGCCCTTTCAATTTACAATCAAATGAGCCCTTTTGAAGTATCTAAGACAACGCTTTCAATAAAAACCTTATATGCCCCCAGGGCATAACTTACAGCCATTGCCCTTAAGGCTGGGGGTGTGTCACCCTCAAAGACCTTATTTCCAGAGCTTTCTACTACGTTGAACACAATGGCAATCTGAAAATTTTCATTGAATGGGTTAGGGGAAGGGTGCGCGTGAGAGAGTGGTTAGGTACCCTCCAATCAATTCCGAATATTAAAAAGAGCACTAGCCCTCTCAATTCCCAATTGAATGAGCCTCTTTGAAAGTTTTACGGCAAATCTAACTTTAAAAACCTTATATGCCCCCAGGGCATAACTTACAACCTTTGCTCTGGGGGCTCTGGGGGGTTTGTCGTCCTTAAATACATAATTTCCAGAACCTTCAACTACGGTGAATAAAATGGCTATCTCTAAACTTTGATTGAACATGTTTGGGGAAATGCTGGGCATGGGAGGGGGTTCAATTACTCTCCACTCATTTTCGACTATTAAAATGGGCGGTTTGAATTTCCAAACAAATGAGCCCTTTTTGAAATTTCTACAAAAACTTTCTTTATAAACATTATATGAAAACATCACTTTCTATAAAAACCTTACATGCCCCCAGGCCGTAACTTACAACCCTTGCCCTGAGGGTTGTGGGGGGGGAGGGGTTGTCACTATTGAAGACATAATTTCCAAAATTTTCAACTACGTTGAATAAAATGGCTATCTCTATATTTTGATTGGATGTGTTTGGGGATAAAGTGGGCTGCGAGGGGGGGTTAGTTGCCCTCAAACCACTTTCGACTATTAAAAGGGGAACTAGCCCTTTGAATTTCCAATCGAAAGAGCTATTTTTGACTATTAAAAGGGGCACTAGCCCTTTGAATTTCCAATCGAAAGAGCTCTTTTTCAAGTTTCTACGACAAAGGTTTCAATAAAAACTTATATTCCCCCCAGGGCATAACTTATAACGCGTGCCTTGAAGACTGTGGGGGGAGTTTCCTGAATTTCAACTGCGTGGAACAAAATGGCTATCTCAAAATTTTGATTGGATGTGTTCGGGGAAATGGTGGGCGTGGAAAATGTGTTTTTTGCCTTCCAATTACTTTTGACTATTAAAAAGGGCACTAGCCATTTTAATTTCCAGTCGAATGAGCCCTTTTTGAAGTTTCTACGACAACTCCTTCTATAAAAAACCTTATATGCCCCTCAGGGCACAACTTACAACCCTTGCACTGAGGGATCTGGGGGTTTATCATCCTAAAAGCCCTAATTTCCAGAACTTTCGACTCCGTTAAACAAAATGGATATCGCCAAATTTTGATTGGATGGGTTTGGGGATATAGTGAGCGTGAGAGGGTGGTTAGTTGCGCTTTAATCCCTTTCGACTATTAAGAGGGCGTCAGCCCTTTCAATTTCCAATTGGATGAGCCCTTTTTGATGTTTTTACAACATCGCTTTCTATAAGAACCTTACATCCCCCCAGGGCATAACTTACAACCCTTGCCCTGAGGGTTGTGGGGGGAAGGGTTGTAATCCTTGAAGACCTAATTTCCAAAAATTTCAACTACGTTGAAGAAAATAGCTATCTAAAACTTTTGATTGGATGTGTTTGGGGAAAAGGTGGGTGTGAGAGAGGGGTTAGTTGCCCTCAAATCACTTTCGACTATTAAAAAAGGCACTAGCCCTTTGAATTTCCTATCGAAAGAGCTCTTTTTCAAGTTTCTACGAAAAAGATTTCAATAAAAACTTATATGCCCCCCCAGGGCATAACTTATAACGCGTGCCTTGAAGACTGTGGGGGGAGTGTCCTGCTCAAAGGTATTTTTTTCCCGAATTTAAAATTGCGTTAAACAAAATGGCAATCTAAAAAATTTGATCGGATGTGCTTGGGGAAAAGGTGGGCGTGAGGAGGGGGTTATTTGCCCTCAAGTCACTTTCGATTATTAAAAAAGGCACTAGACCGTTGAATTTCCAATTGAATGAGCCCTTTTTGAAGTTTCTACGACAAATATTTCAATAAAAACTTATATGCCCCCAGGCCATAACTAATAACCCTTGCCCTGAAGACTTTGGCGGGAGTGTCCTGCTCAAATGTATAATTTCCTGAACTTTCAACTGCGTGGAACAAAATGGCTATCTAAAAATTTTGATTGGATGTGTTTGGGGAAATGGTGGGCGTGGAAAGGGTGTTTTTTGCCTTAAAAGGCACTAGACCTTTGAATTTCCAATCGAAAGAGCTCTTTTTCAAGTTTCTACGAAAAACATTTCAATAAAAATTTATATGTCCCCCAGGGCATAACTTATAACGCGTACCTTGAAGACTGTGGGGGGGAGTGTTCTGCTCAAAAATATTTTTTTCCTGAATTTAAAATTGCGTGAAACAAAATGGCTATCTAAAAAATTTGATCGGATGTGTTTCGGGAAAAGATGGGCGTGAGGAGGGAGTTATTTACCCTCAAATCACTTTCGACTATTAAAAAAGGCACTAGACCATTGAATTTCCAATTGAATGAGCCCTTTTTGAAGTTTCTGCGACAAATATTTCAATAAAAACTTATGTGCCCCAAGGGCATAACTTATAACCCTTGCCTTGAAAATGGCAATCTAAAAATTTTGATTGGATGTGTTTTGGGGAAAAGGTGGGCGTGAGAGGGGGGTTAGTTGCCCTCAAATCACTTTCTACTATTAAAAAAGGCACTAGCCCTTTGAATTTCCAATCGAAAGAGCTCTTTTTCAAGTTTCTACGACAAAGATTTCAATAAAAACTTATATGCCCCAAGGTCATAACTTATAACTCTTGCCCTGAAGACTGTGGGGGGAGTGTCCTGCTCAAAGGTATTTTTTCCTGAAATTTAAACTGCGTGAAACTAAATGGTTATCTAAAAAATTTGATTGGATGTATTTGGGGAAAAGGTGGGCATGAGAGGGGGTTAGTTGCCCTCAAATCACTTTCGACCATTAAAAAGGGCACTAGACCTTTGAATTTGCAATCGAATAAGCTCTTTTTGAAGTTTCTACGACAAAGATTTCAATACTAACTTATGTGCCCCAGGGGCATAAATTATAACCCTTGCCCTGAAGACTGCGTGGGGAGTGTCCTGCTCAAATGTACAATTTCCTGAGATTTCAACTTCGTGGAACAAAATGGCTATCTCAAAATTTTGATTGGATGTGTTTGGGGAAATGGTGGGCTTGGAAGGGGTGTTATTTGCCTTCCAATTAATTTCGACTATTAAAAATGGTACTAGCCAATTCAATTTCAAATCGAATGAGCCCTTTTTGCCTTTTTGAAGTTTTTATGACAACGCTTTCTATAAAAAAAACCTTATATGCCCCCAGGGCATATAAAATCACTTTCGACTATTAAAAAGGGCAATAGCCCTTGAATTTCCAATCGAATGAGCCTTTTTGAAGTTTTTATGACAACACTTTCTATAAAAAACCTTATATGCCCCCAGGGCATAACTTACAACCCTTGCCCTGAAGGTTGTGGGGGAGAAGGCGAGATTGAATGTGTTTGAGGAAATGGTTGGCGTGAGAGGGGGGTTAATTACTCTCCACTCATTTCGACTATTAAAAAGGGCACTAGCCCTTTCAATTTCGAATCAAATGAGCCCTTTTTGATTTTTCTGCAACAACTTTCTATATAAACCTTATAGGCTATGCCCCCAGGGCATAACTTACAACCCTTGTACTAAGGGCTCTGAGGGGGGTTATCATCCTGAAAGACCTAATTTCCAGAATTTTCAACTACATTGAACAAAATGGATATCTCAAAATTTTTATTGGATGTTTTTGGGGAGATGGTGGGCGTAAGAGGGGGGTTAGTTGCCCTTCAATCAGTTTCGAATATTAAAAAGGGCACTAGCCCTTTTAATTTCAAATTGAATGAGCCTTTTTTGAAGTTTCTACAACATCACTTTTTATAAAAACCTTATATACCCCCAGGGCATAACTTACAACCCTTGCCCTGATGGCTGTAGGGGGGGAGCGGTTATCATCCTTAAAGACCTAATTTCCAAAACTTTCAACTATTTGGAATAAAATGGCTATCTAAAAATTTTGATTGAATGTGTTTGGGGAAAAGATGGGCGTGAGAGGGGGTTTAGTAGCCCTCAAATCACTTTCGACTATTAAAAAGGGCACTAGCCCTTGATTTTCCGATCGAATGAGCCTTTTTGAAGTTTTTATGACAACGCTTTCTACAAAAAAACCTTATATGCCCCCAGGGCATAACTTACAACCCTTGCCCTGAAGGTTGTGGGGGAGTGTCCTCCCCAAAAACATAATTTCTATTTGGAAATCAACTACGCTGAACAAAATGGCTACCTAAAAATTTTGATTGATGTGTTTCGGGATGGTGTGGAAGGGGTGTTATTTGCCCTCCAACCAATTTCGACTATTAAAAAGGGCACAAGCCACTCAAATTTTCAATCGAATGAGCCATTTTCGAAGTTTTTACGAAAACTGCTTCGATACGAAGTGCCCTGCTCTAAAGGAAAAAAATTAAATAAAACATTGAGCCAACATCGTTCTTATATGCCCTCAGGGCATAACTTAAACCCTTTCCCTGGGGTTCTGGGGGAATATCCTCCTCAAAAGTATATTATCTATATGGAAACCGTGTTTTTAAAACACAAAAATATTGGGACTTCCTTTAGTTTCGGGGGGGGGGCTCCCTGAAGGTTTTAAAGGGAAAATAAGGTTTTAAATGGAAATCTTTGAGTAAAGCCCAAGAAAATCTTAATTTAGCGGGCCTTGAACATTTTTTAAAGGGGATATCTTAGATAATGTAGGTTTTAAAGGAGAATCCTGGGATAAAGTAACCTTCAAAGGGTTTTTAAATGAAATTCTTAGGTTTTTTAGAGGGAAATTCCTGGGGGTAATATAGGTCTTTAATTGAAATTCCTGGGGTAACTAAATGCTCACAGGGTTTTTACAGAAAACAAGAACACTAAAACTCCAAAAACTAAAAAATCTGAGTATTAAAATAATGAAATCACAGAAAATAAGTAGTTAAAACTGAACAAACGGAAAAATTGTCAGACATGATAAGAACCTTCTCTTATTATTAAATTCTGATATGATACTGAAAAATTTTGAAACTTATAAAAAATCTAGCATGATACTAGCATAATAGATAACAACACAAGCATTTTTTTTAACTATGTTAAATTGTGTTAACTTATTTAGAGTTAGGTTTATTTGGGTCCAGTAAGGATGCCCACACGCTTACTGAACCCAAATGAATCTCACAATATCAGACACGATTTGATAGTACCAGAAAATATTTCATGGCAGGTAAGACTTCGATAATACTGTGTAAGATTTTGCTAATAACTTGCAAGATTTTGATAATACCATGCAAGGTTTGGATATTATCAGAGGATTCTCATTATATCATGTGAGATTTTGATAATGTAGCCGAAGATGTTTGATAATATCAGGCAATATTTTGAAATTACCGTACAAGATTTGGTAAAACTTGGCAAGATTTTGGTAATATCAGACATGATTTTGATACAACCATCCTAGATTTTAATAATAACAGACAAGTTTTGAGTGCAGCAGAAATATTTTATTAATACGAGTCTGATTTTGCTCGTACTATACTAGATTTTCTTAATGCCTCTCAACATTTTGTTAGCATTATTTAAGATTTTGATAATGTCGAGCAAGATTATGATAACACTTGTTATGATTTCGATATTAACAAACATGAAATTCACAGCAAAATGTAAGATTATGGTAATACTAGATAGTATTAGAAAACATTTTGTTAATATCAGGTAAGATTTTGGTAATACCATGCATGATTTTGTTAACAGCATGTAAGACTTGGGTAAAACCAGAGAGGATGTTCATAAAATCTGACAAGACTTTGATCATACAAGACAAGATTTTATAACAGCTAGAAAGATTTTCTAATATCATTTAGAACACTGATAATCAAATGCAAGATGTTTAATATTTTTGATAATGTTTGGTAAGATTTTGATAATCTTGATAATAGCAGACACGATTTTGTTTGTACTTTATTAAATTTTGTTAATAGTAAAAATGATTTTGACAGCAGCATATTATATTTTGGTATTAGCCGACAAGTTTTGATAGTATCTGAAAATATTTTTTAAATGTAAGGTAAGATTTTGAAAATACCATTTTAGAACACTCATAATGCAATGCAAGATTCTGATACTATCAGAATAGTTTTGATAATATTCAAAAGGATTTTGATAATATTGATAATAGCAGACACGATTTTGATAGTGATTCATTAAATTTTGTTAATAGTAAAAATGATTTTGATAGCACAATATTAGATTTCGGTATTAGCCGACAAATTTTGATTGTAGCTGAAAATATATCAGGCAGTAAAATCGCGCTGCCTAAGTAAAGAACGATGTTGGCACAATGTATTACTTTTTTTTTTATTTCCATACCAGAGCACTTCGTATTGAAGGAGTTGTCTTAGAAACTTCGAAAAGGGCTCATCATTGGAAATTGGAATGGCTAGTGCCCTTTTTAATGGTCAAAAGTGATTGGCGGGCAACTAGCCTCCCCCCCCCCACGACCATCATTCCCCCAAACACATCCAATCAAAATTTTGAGATAGCCATTTTGTTCAACCTAATTGAAAGTTTGAAAATTAGGTCTTTGAGGATGACACCCCCCCCCCACACAGTCCTCAGGGAAAGGGTTAGAAGGCGTAGTTGAGGCGTAGTTGATTCCCATATAGAAAACATGTTTTGAAAATATGTTCAGGGCAAGGGTTATAAGTTATGCCCCGGAGGCATATAAGTTTGTATTGAAATGTCGTATTGAAATGTCTTCACCACACCTCCCCCAGAATACTCTTTGTTATTCATTCATTCGTCGCTGTTTTCTTTGTAGTATTTCTGTATAGACTTCTTTTTCTTTTTTTTTCAAATTCCTCAAAATATTCCAAAATAAGTCAATGAGGATACTTTTTTATATTAATTATAGTTCATCAGTTAAACATCGTTACAAAACTTGTGGGATTTTTCCTTTGGACCAACTACGTTTAATTTTCACTTCTAATATTTGCCATGATTATTTGTACGGTGTCACCTTCGAATTTTTCAGGGATTTTCCAACTAACTTCTACTAGCATATTTACCCGACAGCTCATAGATCTGATTTGTCGTTCGAGATTCGTTCAAAATCGAGAGCGTATTTTAGCTTCCATCAGACTAGATCAAAAATCAAGAACTCAATTCTAGCTATAATCCGAGTTATATGGTTAGATAATCGAGTCTTTCAACAGAAGATTAAGAATTTTCGAAGGTCAAAGTCGCGGAGCAATGTTTATTTATTTTATTTTTTAGTGTTTTAGTGTTTACATTTGCTTGACAAGTTCATTTAAAGCTACTTTAATTTCATTATTGTTTATTTGGCAGAGCTTATGTATGTCATTGTATTTAAAACTGTGAACTGTTTTTTTAAGATTGTAAGCTATGTATATTTGTGTCTAATAAAAATATTATAATTCTAACCAAATTTTTTTCAATCGAATGGTAAAAAATAATTTGTTTTACAGTTTTTTCAAGGTTTAACCGTTTTTAGACTGTACTAAATAGCAACGAAGACCATACTGCCTTTCCATCATAAACAATAAGCGGAACAATAAGGAAATTTTCCAGTCCTGGCTGAACTTCCTTGAAGTACTGATGCTAGGACTGTTTTGAAAATTTTTGTTTAGTTTTAACATTTGAATTTTAATGTGAGTTTCTTATATATTGGCTTTTTCTTCATTTGTTTTGCTGAGGACGGCCCTTGGATTTAGGGTCGAAATATTCATTTAAAGTTGCGTTCCACTGTCTTACATAAAAATGTTTCCTATTGTTCTACTTATTGTTTATAGACTGTACTAATAATACAACGTACAGACCATACTTAATTTTATTTTAATAATTGTGTCTAAAGTTTTATGTTTTGTTACGCTCTACATAAAGAAGATTAAAAATAGCACAAAAACTAATTTATTTACATAGAAGCCAAAAATTAACACACAAACACTCATATCTAATTCAAAGAATACGATTCTATCTCTGAGCTTCCACATGTTGAACCAGATTCTGGTAATTATTTTAACTTTCTTTTCTAAAGGGAATTAAGAAACCTTTATGGAAAATTCAGCTACCATAATCGAAAGTGCAATACGTGGGGTTAATACAAGTTGGGGTAAAACACGGGTTTGTGAATTGTTGGACGGTTCTAGTTTAGTACTCAATAACATTATTGGTAACAGATCAGCTTAAAAAGATGAGTGCAAACGCATAAAACCAAATTTAAAAAATCACAAAATCCTTCCAGTCAGATAAAAATGATTGCCTAGAGACCACCTATATTAATTATTGCGTTACAGTGCAAATTTAAATGAGATATTCCGTTAAATTAAAAAATAATATGTGGGAGCCAAGGGAATGGAAGAAGCAGTTCTATGTTTCAGTTGTTGTTAAATAAAAAGTTTACACCATTTAATAGAAAAACTGCCATTGAACTGTTCAATCATATGTTCTACTGGAGACACAAAGTTACTGATGAGACGATTTTTTTCATCTTCAGGAACAGAGATACTAATAAAAGGAAGTGATATTGCAACAACCTTTAACGATCGCATTAAACAAAGTTCATGGACAAAAGACAACAGACACACACGGGGACGTCGCAATTCAGACAATGTGCACTGACATTGTATATCTGTCATAGACATTTCGCAGGATCGGAAACGGCGGCCGTGCAGAGAAGATAGGCACTGATTATCATGAACGGCAAGGTATATCAAAGACTGGGCATGTATTGATGCCGTAAGATAAACCAAATCAGTTTGGGTGAGTTTCCACTCTCCTAAATTTAGATATAACAATCCACACTTTAAATTGCAAAGCAAAGACTCCAAGCCTCCTGCAATCAGAATATGGGAAAGATCAAGAGATCTTAGATTCGGTAGGTCAGACATACACGGAGCAAACAAGTCAACGGTCACCCGGCTGCTTTGAAAATCTAAATCGTTTTGAAATTGAAAATCACAAAAACTAAGAGCAGCCAGATTTTGGTATTTGGGAATTCTGAGCTCCATCAATAGATTCCTCAAGTCAGCATGTTTCAAAAAAGCAATGATAAATTCCAAGCTTTTCAATTCACTTGAAGTAAAACTAATCGTCTCTCTTACTTTGTCACATGAGTTTCCAATTCCAAATATTTCTAAGTGACCCAAATGTACAAGAAATGTACTTGTACTTTCAGGATTGACCTCTGGGTTGTCCTTCAGTACACTAGTGAGCTGATCAAGCATATCTTTATCAATTTGTATATCTAAAAAAATTTGTCGCAAAGGATTACAGTCCACTTCCTGAGCTTCATTCAAAAGGTCAAAAAATCTTGGTATTCCGGAGTATTTGTATTTATTTTCTCTATCAATATCTTTCATTTCGATAACTACGCCTCTTATATCTAATATCTTGAGGGTAAATTGTTCCCCTTCTAGAATTAGCTCTATAAAAAAGTAAATAATGTTAGGGCATACGTGTATCTATCTATATATGAAAAGCACTGATAGTGATGATCCGATAGGATCCACCTATCGGATCCACCAGCGAAAAAGATTCTGAAGGCCAGTTCTTCAAGAGGTTCTTAACAGTTAAAGAGTCTTTTGCCAGAGCCACATGCATTAAAGGATTGTACAAAGATAATAGTAGTCTCGCATGATCAAAATTTCCGTAGTTGCCTAAGAAATTTAACGACAGGGTTTTGAGGCAAGGTACTCTATTCTCAGAAGAATTTACAGGAAGGACATTTAAGAGAGGAACACAGAGGAACTTCCTGGCAGAGAAACGGTATTTGAAAACTTCCAAGCTCATGAAACATGCTACACCATCCTCCAATAGACTGTCTATTTTCAAGCAGATTGGTTTTGAGCCTTCGATCTTGAATTTGAAAGCTTTGTTGACACCGAAAAACCCTTGACGTAGCATACAATCCTTCTTCGTCCATCCTCTACTAGATATCTAGAAAGGAAAAATGCTTTTAAACTTCAATTTTAAAAATAGATCAAATTACAAACCTAAGAAAAAGTAATAAGGCATTAGGGAAAACAAGAGAGGGTGGGTGGGGGATGTCACAGTATTAGATTTGGTCACAGTATTAGATATTGAAAATATTAAGCAAATTACGTATGCAAGCCCCCTTTTCACATAACAATTTGAGCTTCAAGCGCAGACTTCAAAGACAAAGTGGCACCGATGATTCGACAGTGCAATTTTGGAACCACTGTTGAAATTTTCCTTGGAGCACCATCTCTTGAAGCCGTTGTTATATTGTGACAGCACAAAACGTGGACACTATATCCCATACACCCAGATAAGAAAATAATATTCAATTCAACCAGTTTACTGTTTTCAATACAAAATGAGCTCCCAACAATTTTTTAGCTATGTAATGTTCGAACTGCATTTACTTTTTTTTTGCAAAAAAAAAGTTGGGATCAGCACCAAAGCGTCAAGATACATCTGATCTTCTTTTAAATGTTGCCACATTGGCCTTTTCTTGATAGAATTAAATTAAAATGGTAGTAAATAATACATTGACGAAACTACGTTCTAAATGTCGAAAATTTTTGGTTAATGTAGTGGAATACCAGGCCGACTAAAAATGTTCCTTCAGCCAAATTCAAACGCAGATATTGGCTTCTATCTTGAAATTCATTTCTTTTGAGAATATCTTGTAGTAACCTTGTCAAAATTTTCGACAGACAGCAACAGGCCCTGTCAAATATAGGTGACTCTGTCGAAACTCCATTGAACATATCAAACAAATGAGAAAAAATTAGTGTCGAATTTTAAGGGTCCTCTGACGAAAACATAGTTGTAGAATTACGATTACTTTTTCAACAACGAGAGATTTTGACGAAGTGGCACCGATGATTCAACAGTGCAATTTTGGAGCCACTGTTGAAATTTTCCTTCAAAACAGGATAACTCTGCTTAGTTGTGACTTAGAACACCATATCTTGAAGCTGTTGTTATATTGTGACAATGCAAAACGTGGACACTAATCCCATACACCTATATAAGAAAAGAATATTCAATTCAACCAGTTTCCTGTTTTCAACACAAATTGAGCTCCCGAGAATTTTTTCGCTATGGCCTTTTCTTGATAGAATTAAATTAAAATGGTGGTATATATTATATTGACGAAACTATGTTCTAAGTATCGAAAATTCTTGGTTAATGTAGTGGAATACCAGGCCGACTAAAAATGTTCCTTCAGCCAAATTCAAACGCAGATATTGGCTTCTATCTTGAGATTCATTTCTTTTGAGAATATCTTGTAGTAACCTTGTCAACATTTTTGACAGATAGCAACAGGCCCTGTGAAAAAATAGGTGACTCTGTTGAAACTTCATTGAACATATAAAACAAATGAGAAACAATTAGTGTCGAAATTTAAGGGTCCTCTGACGAAAACATAGTTGTTGAATTGCAATTACTTTCTCAACAACGAGAGATTTTGATGATTATTAAGTCTAATAGTATTTCACATGAAAAAACATTAAAAAAAAAGCTTTTTTTAATCGTAGATTTATTAATTTGATGCTAGATCTTTCCATCATCTGAGGAACTGCCACTTGGCCTCATACCATGTGCATATTTTTAAGTACTTGTCTTGGTTGATTACAAGACCCTATTTCATTTATCACTGAATAACTTTGAAGTGGACCCTGTCTTAAGAAATTTTCTATATGTTTCCTTTCAAATAGATACCAAGTTGTAAAATACAAAAATCTTCTCTCTGAAGCCCACCCTACTTAGCGTGGAGTTCCTCAAGGAATCTTGTAAGGCCCACTCTTATATCTAGTATTGATTAATGAAATTAGTAAGAGATTCCCTCAAAGGTGTTAATATGTAGATGACCTGCTGATCCTTTAACTATGTCCTAAAAACAACAAGTGACCCCCTCAAAATTCTACCCATGTTTTGAATGAAGCTAAGAATTTACATATGAAAGTAAATTCCACTAAGTCAAATATAATGACACTGGACTTTCCAGACAAAAGATAGTAAAAAATAAAATTTTTAAAGTAGATTAAAATGGCAGATTAACTTTGAAATGGCAATATGTTGACAACATTTTCACTGTGAACAACAAAGAAATCTTTGTTGGACTGTTAAAGCTTATAAGAAGTGGGTCATTCCAGATGGCGTTTAGAGATGCTATTCTTGTGGAATATATACAACACTGAAAAAAGGAAAATGTCATATGACCTAGGTCACACGATTACACTCCATATGATTATCCAACTTCGATCCTGTACTTGAGACAATTTTTTCAGTTTTTTGCTTCTACTATCTGAATATTTTCCATTCCTTGAAAGTAATATACGTTCAAATATTACTTATTCAGCTTATTATTCCCAATTATTTAGGTATGCAAAAATATGCAGTAATTACACAGATTTTAAAATAGATGTAAAAAGCTGAGCGAAAAACTGATCTTAAGAGGTTTTTCTGCCAAAAAAATTAGTTGGCAATTCAAAAAATTTAGTTTTATGTATCATGAACTTTTAGGTAAATATACAAAAAATTATAAAGAAATACTGAATGATATTTTAATATAATTTCTCTTTCGCTTTTCTTTTTTGGAATTTTGAATTTGTAGACTGTTTTCAAACAAGCTTGAGGATTTTTAAATCTGTAATTGGTTCCGGATACCAATAAAAGACACATCTGGACCAGTCTTCATTTGTTCCAGAATGGTCTTAGCTCAGTGACCTCTGGGATTTTATTAAGGAAACAATGAAACACTTTTTGTATGTAATTTTTAATAGCTTTACAAGTTTTACCTGACATAGGGATACCATATAGATCTTATGGTAGAGGCTCCACTGTGCCGGGTAAAGAAAGTAAAGCCTCGAAACCCGTTAAGGCACGTGGTATTTCTTCTGATGAGCCCTAATGGAAGGTTCTACTTGGAAATATTTCGCTGGATTTAAGGTGCTTTTGCTTGTAAATTTACAGCGACTTACATTTATTGATGACGACTTGGCATGGATTTGGACATTTCTATTTGGTTGATGGTTCGGTTATACTATTTGGTCCTAGGTAGTTGGATAGATGAGTAAGGTCAAAACCTCGTTCAAGTGCACATTTGTCTCAATTGCTGGATTAGGACGACAGTTTTTTTTTTTTTTTTTTTTTTTTTTTTTTTTTTTTTTTTTTTTTTTTTTTTTTTTTTTTTTTTTTTTGCCAAGTAATTATCTCTTAAACATAATATATATATATATATATATATATATATATATATATATATTAAAAAAAAACAAGCTTTTTAAACTGAAAGTAAGGAACTACGTTAAAACTTAAAACGAACAGAAATTATTCCTTATATGAAAGGGGCTGTCCCCTCCTTAACATCTCGCTCTTTACGCTAAAGTTTTTTACTGTTTAAAAAAATAGAGTTGTGAGAAAGTCAAACTTTAGCGTAAAGAGCGAGGCGTTAAAGGGGGACAGCCCCTTTCATATAAGGAATAATTTCTGTTCGTTTTAAGTTTTAACGTCGTTCCTTACTTTCAGTTAAAAAAAACTTGTTTTTTTTTATTTAATTTTTGAACGTTTTTGAATAAATGCAGGTTTTGATCTTGGCTCACCGTACATGAATAATTAAAACAAAATTTGCATATTAATTTATTTTTATTTGGTTAAATGGCTTTCTCGAAACTTGTTTAATTTTATTTACGAACGTTTTTATTAGTAATGAATATACGTAACTTACGAATTAACTTACGTAACGAACTTCTATATTCATATATATTTAATACGTCTATTAGGGGTTTCGCCCCCTAGTCAATACCTTGCTCTTTAAGCTAAAGTTCGAATTCTGTTCCAATTCTTTAAAAATGACCGCTTAATCACAAACGCCGTTAATTAGAATAAATAGCTCTTATGAAAGTACTAAAAAATCTTTGCCTTAAAGAGCGACGTATTGACTAGGGGTGAACCAAATCCTATATGTAATATTTTCTGTCCGTTTACAGTTTTGATGTTGCTGCTGTTGCAGCTGAAAAACTTGTTTTTTTATATTTAATTTCTGATGTCTTTTTAAATAATGCTGGGAAGTCCGGCGTCCCTTTCATAGCAATGTCACTTCCCCCATGAAAACTTCCTTCATGGAAAGATCCTCCCACATAACCGCCGACCAACCCCCCCCCCCCACTACCAGAAAAATCTCCCCTGAAAACGTCTGTATACTTTCCAATAACAAATACTACATGTTAACATTGGGTAAAGTTCATAACTTTCAGCCCTCCCCCCGAGAACTTCGGGGTATTAAGTCATCCTAAAAGACATACTAATAATATTTTCGAGCATGCTGAACAAAATGGCTATCTCAAAATTTTGATCGGCTGACTTTGGGGAAAAAATGAGCGTGGGAGGGGCCCTAGTTGCCCTCCATTTTTTTGGTCAAGATCTCTTTTTTCAGAGACTGCAAAAAGAGGGTTACCTTGGAGATGGTATTGCTGATGTGTGTTATGATTGCCAAAGTGGATTACATGGCATTTGCCAGCATTGAACAAGAGGAGCCATCTATCAGCCCAAGTCCCAAGAATATCAAGGTCCTTTTTAATAGATCGCTGGTCAGAGGTTGTGGCTGCTTTACCAACAAGTTTTGAATCATCAGCATAAAGAGTGAGGAGGTTTGAGAAAAGATTGGGTGCATCATTTATATATAAGTTAAAGAGATTTGGCCCAAGAATGGTCCCCTGGGGAATGTCGCTTAAAATAGTGGTAGACAAGGAGAACCGAAGGACACCTTGAGAGTCGTGAACTCTTACAACTTACGTTCTTTCTGAAAGGAAACTCTGTATCCACTGGACAATAACATCGTCAACAGCTGCTGCTTGAATAGTGCAACAAGGAAAAAGTTAGAACTTTGGACAGAAAATGGTAGACTGTATTTAAGAAAGCAAATCTAGTAAAAAATAAAAACAAGTATTCCTGTATAAAAACAAGTATTAAATTTTTTGGCATTTTTTACCTAGCATAGGGATCTATGTATATAAGACCATAAAAGGGGGAGCACAAGGTATGAATGATAGGATCTGTGAAAATGAGCATCAAATTTGCAATCTGATTATGCCTTTCTTTTGTTCTAGAATGTCTTCTTCTAGTAGCCACTATTCTGTAATTTTACCCACATGTCCTCTTTTCAACTTCTTGGCCTCTCTTGTTTTAGAAGAAATTCAGTTTGTTTGTTCTTTCTGTCTTTACCCAGTAAAGTAAAGAAAAGCTGTCAAAACAGAAGTTGTGTTTTGACAGCTTTTTTTGAGCAAAAATGTTTTTATTAGTAAAAATGGTATTTTAAGACGAATTCAGCCAACAAATTTGAAAACCACTAAGTAGCATTGCTTCTTTTCTGCCCCGCTTTTTGCAGGGCAGCCCAGCACAAATCACTAACACAACCATGATTCCCTATCAGAGTATTAAATAGTAGTAAAAATGTACATTTTGAATAAGATGTATAGCATCTTTCTCATTAGAATAGTAAACAGTGTTTTTCTGTTTATTTAGGATGTTCTTGCATCAGTATGATCAGACGTACAAAAAAGCAAAGAGGCATGGGAATGGGGGAAGTTATTGCAAAAGACTTGGACAGGGAACACACTGGAATTAAAATCAAACAAATGGGAGATAATAAAGAGCAACAATTAAAAGGAAATAAATTTTTAAAGGGTTGGGAACAAATTTACCAAGTTATGAATAGAGTAATCAGATATTAAAAAAGGTATATCCAATTAGTAGGCTAGACAATACTTTTTTCAAATATGTTTATTCTGAGATAAACACTGAAATGAAGATCCTGTGTTGGATCATGTGTTGAAGATCCTGTGTTGGTGCAGTAGGTTTGATCTGAGCCTGGTAATATTAGACCCACAGTTCGAACTGGGCTGTAATAACAAACATTAGGGATGTCAACAGAGCAAGCTTTGCTTTTTTTTTTTTTTACAACATTTGTCAATGATTCGTTGGATGCGGGGTTGAAAGTTGCGTCTATATTTCTGGACATTATGAAAGCATTCGACTCTGTTGACCATAGTGTATTATTATCAAAATTAGAGCATGCCGGTATTCGTGGCAATTTTCATAGTTTGATTTTGTCTTTTTTGAGTGGAAGGAAACAGTGTGTTGGGGTTGGGAGTGTTCATTCTGATTATATGAATGTGAGATGTGGAGTACCACAGGGTTCTGTGCTTGGACCCTTGTTGTTTTTTAATTTATATTAATGATTTGAATGCGTGTCTTAAAAGGATATTTAGTCATGTGGGACCTGGAGCTAGAAGGTCAAAGATGATATTGCCTAGCTTCGCTGATGACACACAGTATTCTGTGGCAGCTGTGACTGAGGCAGATTTATTTCTGCTTTTAAATACAGGAATGAGTTGTATTGAAAGATGGATGCGTGTAAATAAATTATGTTTGAATCATAGTAAAATAAATTTATTCTATATGGAAGAAGTGCTAGTTATTATCCTAGGATCCATGGTAATCAACTAGAAAGTTACGACGGTATTAAGATTGCAAGACCACCATGCTGTCTTTCCACTCGATTCCGAAGAAACAACCTATAGCCTGGTATATCCAATAATGAAGAGTTATGGTCTTTCAGCCAAGTTTCTATCAAAGCCATTACATCAGGTTCCAGCCTAGATGAAACTTCATTAATATAATTAAAGGAACTATTTAAACCACGACAATTCATACCATACATTTTCAGCTCCTGCATAACTTTCCGTTCATTCAATTCATTCAGGCACACATATTTTGAATCAGCACACTCGACATTCATTCCACCCTCAACCTGGTCTTCATTCATGATACCCTCACTCATCTGTGAAAAATCAACACGACGACTCTCAAGTTCCCCCAATCTATTCAACTTTATCTCAACCGTTATCAAACATCAAAGACGGGCAAGAGAATGAAGCGAGAGAAACTAAACCACTTAACTTACCCCAAAATTTCATTCTACCATCAAGGTCCGAGGAAATAATGGGGCCATAACCAGGCACCAAAAACACAAAAACCAGAAACAAACAAAAAACAAAATCAAATAAAACAAAAACTAATAAACTGTAATAGCCTTATAAAAGGCCACATCCAAATCACTCTAAACTCATATAGCTAAGGGCTACTAGCCAAATATACATAACTGCATCATACACAAGAAAACAAATATATAACATTACTTAACAAAACATCTCTCTTTTTACCATACATAACTCTTCCAAAAAAAAAAGAACCATCTTACATAAATAAATATACAAAAAAAAGATATAAAGATAGAAAAAAAAAAACAACATCAACATGAAGATTCCATAGCTTCATACCATCCCATTTTTTTAACTTCCCCGTTTTCACGAATATACAATACCGGAGGAACCACCGGAGGCACCCAACATTGGATCCCAAAATGTTGCCCTCCATTTTTTTGGTCACTTAAAAAGGGCACTAGTACTTTTAATTTCCATTCCAATGAGCCCTCCCACGATATTCTAGGACCACTGGGTCGATAAGATCCCTGGAAAAGAAGAAAAAAAAATAATAATAAACACGCACCCGTGATCTTTCTTCTGGCAAAAAATGCAAAATTCCACATTTTTATAGATAGGAGGTTGAAACCTCTACAGTAGGGTTCTCTGATACGCTGAATATGATGGTGTGATTTCATTAAGGTTCTATAACTTTTAAGGGGTCTTTCCCCCTTTTTTACGAAAATCAGCCAAATTTCCTCAGGCGCGTAGCTT
The DNA here is from genome assembly GCA_027921565.1 of Artemia sinica. Lineage (NCBI taxonomy): Eukaryota > Metazoa > Arthropoda > Branchiopoda > Anostraca > Artemiidae > Artemia > Artemia sinica. The sequence goes on from CM051261.1 coordinate 60,153,884, forward strand.
TTGATGGGTAGTACTAAACTAAATTCTTTTAATGTATCTATTTGTATCAAAATACCGTTTTCTAGAGTTTCGGTTACCACTGAGCCGGGTCGCTCCTTACTTACAGTTCGTTACCACGAACTGTTTGTTATATATATATATATATATATATATATATATATATATATATATATATATATATATATATATATATATATATATATATATATATATATATATATATATATTATATATATATATATATATATATATATATATATTATATATATATATATATATTATATATATATATATATATATATATATATATATATATATATATATATATATATATATATATATATATATATATATATATATATATATATATATATTATATATATATATATATATATATATATATATATATACATATATATATATTCATTTTCACTACATAAAAATTTCAATTTATAAGCCAAAAAGACGGATGCCCAACAGGAGTACTTGTTTTTATTTTTTACTAGATTCGCTTTCTTAAATAAAGTCTACCATTTTCTGTCCCAAGTTCTAACTTTTTCCTTGTTGCACTATTCAAGCAGCAGCTGTTGACGATGTTATTGTCCAGTGGATACAGAGTTTCCTTTCAGAAAGAACGTAAGTTGTAAGAGTTCACGACTCTCAAGGTGTCCTTCGGTTCTCCTTGTCTACCATTATTTTAAGCGGCATTCCCCAGGGGACCATTCTTGGGCCAAGTCTCTTTAACTTATATAGAAATGATGCACCCAATCTTCTCTTAAACCTCCTCACAATTTATGCTGATGATTCAAAACTTGTTGGTAAAGCAGCCACAACCTCTGACCAACGATCTATTAAAAAGGACCTTGATATTCTTGGGACTTGGGCTGATAGATGGCTCCTCTCGTTCAATGCTGGCAAATGCCATGTAATCCACTTTGGCAATCATAACACACATCAGCAATACCATCTCCAAGGTAACCCTCTTTTTGCAGTCTCTGAAAGAGATCTTGGAATCATTGTTGATCGTCAACTAAAGTCCAGCACCCATGCCAAATCTGTCGCGTCGTGTGCCCTCCAATCTCTCGGAATGATCAAAAGAACTATCTCTAGCAGACCCCCAAGTTCGTTTGGGGTAAGGTTGTGGTAAGGTTGTTCTTATGATATTTAGGTGATGTTGTGGTAGATGCCTTTATTCTCCCTTTATAGATAAGAAAAACTATGGCCCTAAGGTAACTAAACTTTGGTAGCGTGCCTTAGGCTATGACCTGACTAATGAGGCGTACCAGCTGGGTATATTCGAGAGACTAAATGTAGATTATAGAGAGGATGGCTATAATACAGTACTTTTATTCAGTTAACATACACTAGTACAGGTATTGATAATAGATATATATTCTGCTGGGGCTGGTTGTCCCAGGTAGACCACAAGTATCATAAATCTACAATAATATATAATAAGATACTTAGACACTTACAATAATCCGACAATATTCCAAGGTATTTCTAAATCAACGGAACAGAGGTCAGTCCGGCATAAAGTTAGTATCAGTCTACCCCTTCCCAAAAAATGTATCTTTTATACATTTTTATCAACCACGCCTTCCTGGACCCAATCGACGCAATTAGCTAGGAAGTGGCAATTTCTCAATTTCCTGTTAAGCAGAAACTTGCCAGGATATGTTCCTTATCTTCATAAAAAGTGGTACTTCTAAACTTTTGTATTTGCGTCTTATTATTTTTACTAAATTCCAGATTGACTTAATTAAAAAGCTTCACCACAATACTCCCCATTTAAAGAAGTTGCCTACAACTCTCAACACTTTACTTTTAAAAACAACTTAATTTTGTTTACAGCTATTATGCTGCCATCTTTGGGTCATTATATGAATATACCCTCAATGGGTTTCCTTAGGGTCATGTTTCTGGTCAAATATAGGCCATATCTTTTTTTGTCCAAGGATTTCAATTTTGAAATTTATCCTTGTTTTTCTTTTTCTCTGTCTCTAGGACTGGAAAATACTCTTTTTACCCTTTTCATATGCACCTTCTGTTTTAGCTTGACTCCAAGTGGCTTAAGCAATATATTAGTGGTTCTGCTTAAATTAGATTTAAAGTTATATTCAAAACGTTTGTAAATTATTTGAGTTTAAATTTAATTCCCATTAATAATTTAATTTATCTGGGTAATGTGGTTGATATACCGTTTATTTTTCGGGTTTAGAAATGCCTTGGATAAATTACACATAACAATTTTTGGTTTTTAAATTTTCACATATTTTTCCAGCACAAAGCACTTTCACATTCTTTCAATAATATAAGCCATTTAGGCTATATAGCACATTCTCTAGGCCTAAGTTAAGTTCTGATTTTATCTCACTTTCTGATGAACTTGTAGTTAAGTCTGTAATGCTGCATACAGTTTCCAAAATACTAGTTGACCATTTATGGTTTTGTTTCTGATGGTATGAGCTGTTGGTATCAGGATACAATTGAACTGGCTTTGAAATTTGCTACTTTCCAAAAATGCGTCAAAAAATGGATCCGAAAGAATGTTACGAAAAATTTGATTTCCAAAAAAAAACTAGGCTGTATCTAAAATAAATATTCACACTAGAATACACATAAAGCATAAAGTGTTACACATATAGTAAAAAGAAACACTCAATTTTGTATATATTGCTGCATTTTTTTTCTTAAACGAAGGTTAATTACTTTTAATTACTTTCTCCTCTTTTACTCTAAAGATAATATGCCGCTTAAATAGAAACCTGATGTTTCTTGCTGGCGACTTGTTTCATTATCCTCTTCAACTTAATATAGAATTATTAATCAATTAATAGATTGTTTCACAATAAAAAATATTTATACGTTGACTCGAAGTCAAAAATGTATATATAACATTAAATCAGTAGTTAAAACTTAAAGTAAATAAAAACATAGTATATATATATATATATATATATATATATATATATATATATATATATATATATATATATATATATACAAGCATTGTGTAATAACTTACACAAGTATTTTTTCAGTTGCAAAACTAGATAGGATATTCACTACTGGTTAAAACTTAAAGCGTTTAAAAAAATAAACACAGTATACACTAGCATTGGAATTAATTCCAATTAGTGTTTTGTTAATTGCTTATAAAGTATTAATGTAGAATACTTCTTGAATGATACAAAAAGCAAAACAAAAAACAAAATACTCAACATATTAATTCACTATATTTACATTGATATTTAAAATGACTTAAGTTATGTTTTTACATAACTTAATTGTTTAAACACAAACAATAATTATGTACCCATACAATTTATTCAGTCACTGCAATATTTGTTCTTTTTACAACTTTTAAATAAGTCCGTCAAGACTTTTATTTGATAAGTTTTAACTGCAATTAAAATATATAAAAAAAATCAACCCTAAAAAATATATTTATACACTATAATTGAGAACTGTGATTAGCCTCTATATAAGGGCTTGGCAATAGTTCATATATATGACTTTGCTATTTACATTTTTTTTTTTTTTACGATAACAATTCCGTAATTTATTAAAGGTTTTCAAAATACCTTTAGAACTGTATATATTTTCTCAATAACATTTGTTATCACTATATTCATTTTCCATAGACAACTATATACATTTATTTTTTGCTTCTTTTTCTTATCTTTGTTTTACAACATTGGTTCTATTTCGAACCAACTTGTGTCATTAAATATTTTTAGCTTATTAAATGCCTGTTTGTTTATTCAAATTTTTGAGCTTTTTAATTCTTTTCAAATTTTCAGGTGATTTAGACAGTTAAAAAAATATATTATTCTGTAATCTCTTTTTTCAGCTTTAATGTCCTTTTGGGACACGGCTCCATCTACAGCTTAGATCTGATAAGCTAGAAATTTAGCTGTTCACCTTATACCTCTTATGCCCTTGTCAATTGACTCGTGCCTGTACTCTGATGGTTTGCTTATCAGGTCTGCCTTCTGGTAGCTCCTTACAACGTTTCTAAGTTCTCTTATCATCAGCTACAGCTAAAAGGACTATTATGAACCTGCATACACAATAACTACTTACATAGTATAGCCACACTTTTTGATTTGTGGCCACAGTATTCTCTTGGGCTATTCTGTTATCAAACAAAGTGGCCTTTCTGCAGAAAATATATCTTGCCTTCATGGAACACAGTAATTTATTTTTTGACATACAAATGACAATGACTATTTTCACTATAACTTCCCAACTTTTAGTGGTCTTGTCTTAAGTTTCAACTTCAACTTAGGTCCTTTAGGCTATTAATGCGCCTTTTTTTATAAATTGTTTATGCCATGCTAGTCATTTTTCTGAAAACGACTCCCACATGAGAGAGCATATTTTTTCCTGTCTACTTGGATCATATCTCCAATATTTCTATTAATCTCGGCCAGAGTTAACCACTGTAACGGTGGCTCCGTAGTATTAATGCTACTAATTTTGTACTTGTTTAGTACAATTATTTCGTACTAGCCTCGTTCGGTCATTTCAATATGCACGTATGTCAGAGTTTAACTGACTCCATTTAATTTCTTCTCCTTTAATTTCGTCTGGCTATATTTTCAACTTGAACCCTTCTCTTTTTTTATAATTTACTTCAAGGAAGCCTAAGGGTTTTTTTCAAGTCTTTTTTCGCTTTTTCAGTAAAATAGGTCTTTTTTTAATTTTTTTTAAGCCTATATTTATATGTTTCATGTTTTATTCAATAACTTTTACAAGTTTTTATGCTGATTGCCTTTTTAAGGTCAAGTTCATTATCTCCTCATTTTTAAGGGGTGGGGGTGTCTATTGTTGCAACCTGTATTTTTTTCTGAAATTATTTAAATTTCTTCGTCCGAAAGTCTTTGTGTTAGAAAAGTACTGTAAAAGTACTGTTTTTCAGCTGATTTTTAGAACACTTTTAATTAAGTTTTGCCCTGCATTTGCTAGTTCTCATTTCTTCATAAGAATGTAAGTTTTTACGATATCCTGATTTCCTCAAAGTTGTGTGGTTTTCATTGCAAACACATATTCTTTGTCTATGGTACTTCACAAAAAAATAATGCCTAGTTTCTGCCAAAATCTGTATTGCGATAGGGGTTATCAGTGCCCATGGCGGTTTCCCTATAATCTCTTATATTATTCGCGACCGGCGTTTCTCCTCAGTTTAATTTTCGCCTTAGTTTTATATAGTATTTGAGTGCAATTTGTCCTTTCGTGATATTTTGACTATTACCCTGTTCTAAAGGTTTATGGGTTTAGTCCCCAGGTAAAATTTCCAACATGCTATATATTTTTTTTCCTAGCATGTCGAACTTTACCCGAACATTCAGCTCAAACCTCTTACAAAGTTTGACTTTTATTTCTGATATATATTTAGTTAGCTTGGTGGATCCTCTCAGTGACAAGACGTTTAGCAGTTTTCATTTTTAAATGCCAACGGTCTTGTCATTGGTGTCTTTCACCTACGATTTCCTCGCCCTGGTTATTCCTATTAATGGTGTGTTGTGAATTTATTTAATATGTGCAATTATATATACCCGAAAATGAAAACTTTGTTTTATACTGTGCTATACTTTTTAAATTGTGGCCATTTTTATCTACGGATCTTATTTATGTATACCGTCCTTATTGGTAAGTGTGCATTTATTATCTACTAGTATTTATAATAACATTACAGTTAGCTTATACATGTCCGGATTCATGTAAATTCTTGCTGCCTTTCCCATTATAATTATTTTTAAATTTCTCCAAAACAATTTTTTTTTAATTCGACTGGAGGTGCCACCGAGAGAGTCAAAGGTCAGTAGATGCTTCGCATTTACTTAACAACGAGAGACCAGCAGTGACTGAGCTCACTCCAAATGTGCTAGCTTCCAATGACCCTATTTCAGTAGACTACTTTCCTTTTTTTTTCTTTTTTTAATTACCCCGTCCCCCCAAATATACATATCAAAATAATCGCCTTTTAATACTGATTACAAATATGTATAATTTAATTAGTTTCACTAAACCCATTTAAAAGTTACGAGGGAATACTTAATTTCTTTTATGAAACGTAATTCTTTTTGACGAGTCTAGGCAGAACACAATTCACGAAGTTGTATTTCGTCCCGGAGACAAAATTTGTGCAGGAAGCGACGATGGCACTTTAGATCTGATCTTATTTTTTTCTCTGGGAACTAACGAGTCTCTAGGCTATATTTTTTTTTGAGTTTATTTTCTACGTGACAGTACTAATTTTTACTGGCAAGATATATTATGAAGGAAACTTTGACGTTATTTACATACCGATTAAAGGAAGAAAAAATATAGATATTTCTTTAGAAGCTCATTACTCGTTATCTTTTCCCCCGTTTATCATTATTTTATTCAAATACTAATCGGCTGGGAGCCACGCTAGTTCTCCCTTTCTCCGTTTCCTGGTCTGAATTTTGGATTCCAAATTTTTGTTTCTCTTCTTTATAATATTGACAAGTTTTTAATTGGAGGGCCCTGTGTTGATATTTTGTGCGTGATTAAATGAGTTAATCCATAATCCGCTTTGTGTCTTGCAAAAGTCCATCTAAAATCCCAAAGAATATTTTCCACTCGGGTTTTTACGTTTTCCGGTAAATGTTTTAAATCAAATAGTTTCAAAAATCAGTTTTTGTCATTCCATACTTTTCTTGTGGTTTCGGTTGTGATGGCTTCTGTTCGTGGCTAGTAAAATTTACGCTTAATTCTGGGCTGTTTAGAGAATTTATTTCTGAATTTGAAATCTTTTCCACTGACCCAAGCCCTATTTGGTTCAGCTTTACTTTGTTATTACTTAGATTTGATAGTTTTAAGTATGTGACACCATTTTCAATTTTAATAGCTTGATTTTCCACGAAAATCGTGGGGTATTCTTTTAGGGTATATCCTCCTATCATGGCATCCATTGTTTTAACCTTTCCTTCTTTTGTGTTTAATGTCGCTAGAACTTGAGCTGTTGTTCCCCCTTCTATTGTGATCTTTCCGTTTATTTTTAGGTTATAATCCGAATCGTCACTCTCTTTATCTGTTGTTACACAAATTTGCCTATTAGTTTCATTTGCCTGGCTTATGGTTATTGTATCAGTTATGGGTTCCCATACGATCTCATATTTCCTTATAGCATATACTCCTAGAATACAAGGAAATGGTAGCTGCTTACATATTATCATCGTTACTGTTATTTTCTTATCCCCTGTGCTAAATTTTAATGAACATTCCCCCAAAGTCGTCAGCGTGTGACCTGTTACTGATGTCAGGGTATTCTGGCATCTGCTTCAGGGTTGCCAACTGCCGACGTCAAAAAAGAGTGCAAATCAAGGCCAAAAAAGAGTACAAGTTGTTAAAAGCGTGTTCAAGTAAAAAAATTTGCGCGCGCGTGGCTGCCGCCGCCCACGCAGCCCCTTTCACTGTTCTGACCATTCTTATGCCATTTGCACATAAGTACCAGTTATCCTTCGAGAGATAAACATATTATCTTTAAATTTTTCAATTGTATTTTAAATAAAGTTAGGAAATCAACCTCTAAATAATAAGTTAGATAATGATTATCATTCTTTTTTTTTAGCTTAAAAGGTACAGCTCTGCATGAAATTTGCAGATGTTTATTTTGATTGCTTAGATCTTGAACTGAACTATAGTTGACTGCATCCAATGTTTAGTTAAAGTTTTGTCGCCATTTTATCTAAACGTTTTGAAAGGAATATAAGAGGTCCAAGTAACTAGTCGTGAACTATAGCTGACTTCACTGTAGTCAAGTCAAGTACCGTATCCTAGCACAGCGAAAAAAAATGGAAGCAGAAACAAACGGATTTATCATCCTTTAAAACAGCACACAAAATTGCGCGTTTATTGCATTTTCATTTGCATTTTATCACGTTGTGACTCAGTGTCACCGAGCAAATTCGGAAACCGTTGAAGAAGAGGCACAAGAGTGTTCACATCTCCAGATAAGGCAACATTTGGACTTAAGCATTTGAGATTTTCCTACGTTAGGTCATTGTAGTCAATCCGTTTGCTCATTTGTGAGCACAACTACAAAAAAAAAAAAATCAGACAGCTCATCTGGATGCAGTGAACCTGCTGAGCACTCAATAGGCCAGTGTTTTGCAGGCTTCTCATGAGGCACAGTGCATTTGGTCTCAACTTTATACAATCAAGTACAAGAAAATGAGCTGGACTCAACCAAATTTTAAATGGATCTTGTACCCGCCCTATTACTTTCTTTTTGACATAGCAGTTGAGGAGCAACAAATACATCTTTCGCGATGTTTCCAAAAGCCTGTGAATCCATGTTCCCTCAGCTTGAAACTTTTTGTTTAGTATATTGATCTTTCGTAAGACAAATGAAAGAAATACAAAATAATTTTCACAGATGAGTCACGGATAAAAGAAAGAATTTTATTAGCCTTTTCTTTGGCTCCTCTATCTCCAGCAGAGTCACCTTCTCCATGGTTGGTAAAGAATAAAAGGAGCGGGTTCCACTGCGCAAAGATCCGTTCAACCGAAGGTTCAAGGGTGAGCCACGGCGTACTTGAAGTCTCCAAAACCTTATGGTTTTCCACATGACAGAAATTTTGGTAGATTTTTAGTTTATCCCGACTTTTTGGGCTATTTGCCACATATGCAACTACGTCACGAATAAAAATGTCAATTCCATCTGGCAACTTCTTAGCTGCATATGCAGAACAGAGAGCAAGAGAATGGCTAGTGCAGCCTATCACAAGCAAATCTGGCACAGATTCTTTTAACAGTACACCAAGACCTTTTTGATGTCCAGCGTTAACACTGGCATTGTCAAAGGTAATCACCATAAAATTTTGCAAAAGGTATTCCTAAGCTTTCCAAATGTCCAAGTATTAGACGTTTTTGCCCTTCTGAACTGCCCTCACTTACTTGCAATAGACCCAGAAAGTCTTCTCGCACTATATCTTTGGAGTCTTTGTACTTTGGTATAAGGACCAAGACCTTCTACCAAGACTTATTGTCTAATGTCCCACTAATTATCTAGTGTCTAATTATCCCACTAGTTTTAGTTCTGCCCTGATTGAAGCTTTTATAAAGTTCTGAGTCTCCAAAAGCACTTTTCAGGACTTGGATTATAGGGTCCATTTTTGTAATGGGAATGTCTTCCAAGACGACCCGCGACGTAAGTTTCAAGCTGGCTTCAATTATAGACTCAGCATGTAATTTTTCGGGAAGGTCTTCATACTGCAGCATTGATGTCAGATTGATCTGAGCCCTGCTCTTGTGAAAGTTTGTTCTAAGATGGCGCCTTACGTTTGCCAAACATCCGATTATGTCTTTATAACACACTTTACAGTCCTACAGTCCCGCCCGATTATGTCTTTTCCTAAGTCCTGGCATCATTTAAAAAACGACCAGAAATTAAATAAAAAAACAAATTTTCTCAATTGAAAATAAGGAGCAACATTAAAACTTCAACCGAACAAAAATTACAACGTATATGAAGGGGGTTGCCTGCTCCTCAACAGCTCGCTCTTTACGCTAAAGTTTGAATTTTGTCCCAATTCTTTAAAAAAGACTCCTGAAACACAAGGGTCGTTTAAGTAGAACAATAAGAAGCTTTTTTAAAAGTACTAAAAAACTTTAGCGTGAAGAGCAAAGTGTTGGGGATGGGGCAACCCTCTTCAAATACCTGGTAATTTCTGTTCGTCTTAAGTTTTTATGTTGCTCCTTACTTTCAGTTGAAAAGCTTTCTGTTTCTTTTAACAGTTTTAAAAACCAAGGCTGAAATAAGTATGCAAAAAAGGAAAAAGGCTTAGACAGAAATACTAGGCCCCTGTTATCTTCTTTTCTCTTGTACAAGATTACTTGCTTACTGTATAAGCTCTCGGAAATGTTAAAAGGGGTGATTAGCCTATTCTACAATCAGCTTTGCTTAAATTTGAGAATATAAGCACTTAGTATGTCTGCCAAGCTTTGTCCATAAGCAAAGCTTGGCAAACACAAAGATGTTTTAAACTCAGTCCTACTTAAAATTCAGCAAGCGAAATGGATGTGGATGATTTTAAAACCTGGGCACAGTTTGCTCCCTCCCCCAACTGAAATTTTGAGTCTTTAAAATCTTATCAAACCTAAGACAGGCCCTCATAATTCAAGCATCCACAGAAAAGGATCATTTTTTTTTAGTATACCTGTCTTTTTGGTTCTATATTGTTTATTTTTTGGTAAATATTGAGCAGTTCATATTATTGACCTATGAGTAAAGTAAACATACCACTCGATGCCTTTTCTTATGTTCTTTCCAAATATACCAATTGCTTTTGGCGCAAATTCTCTTTACTCCCAGCCCCTAGGTTATATAATTACTCATTAGGGGGGGAGAGCTTGTAAAGTTCATTTCTGACGATAAGAAATGTTAAATTTGGATTCAGGATGCAATTCTGACTATAGAGGTAAGTTTGAATTTTACCCCCACCCCTATCCCAATGTACAAATATATACCCTGAACTGGTATATTTGGGTGGGGTGAAGTGAATTTGCGCCAAAAACAATTATTATATTCGGAAAGAGCATAAGAAAAGGCATCGAGCGGTATGTTCACTTTATTCATAGGTCAAAAATATGAACTGCTCAATATTTAACCATTTTTCATTGTCATTTTCAATTGGCTCGAATATTTTTGGCCCTGGATTCATTTCTGAAAGTCTCATTCGCCTAACTCAACTGCTTTCCAGGGTAGCAAAAAGTGTCTAAAGTCTAAACTACAATTTTAGGCTACCCCATATTTTCCTAATTTATCCTTTTATATCATTTTGATAGTATGGGTCCCCAGGGGCATCCCGAGGATGCCCCTGGCATTCGGCGTTCGATAAAATTTTTTGGCATTCGGTAAAATTTTCGCCGAAGGCAAAAATTTGGCAGAAACTTTGCAAAATCGGCGGAAAATTCGGCATAAATCAAACAGCGATTCGGTAAAATTTACGAAGATTGCCCCCCCCCCCAATAAAATGAGCCTCAGGACGCCCCTGTGGGTCCCATCCAAAGCAAATTCTTGGACCCCTGGCTGGTAAGATGTTTATTTCAGAAACAATGGCTATAACAAGAAAATATGGATCATTCACGCTTTAAAATGGTGCCAAGGCCTGAAGTCTTTGCAGAATTTTATCAGTTTGAGATTATACTTAAGTAGGTTAATTTTGGTTGTTGCTTCTACATCGCCTTAGTTCATGTTTCATACTCACTTTTCCATTTCCATGAAGAACAGTTGTGCCCAACAGCTTTCAACTTCCTTCTATAAAACTTGATTTGAATTTACCACGTTTTCACTTGTTATCTATGCTTTGATCTACTTATTAGTAAATGGCTGAAAACACGAGAAAGAGGCCTGGGGGACGGCCCAGGCATAGATAACAAAGATCATACCGGCTAGCTGTTCTATTTTTTGCGCTTAGATAGTTAAATTTTAATTTTTTATTTCGCTTAATACTTTTTCTATCATCATTTTATAAAAGTGTACAAAAAAGAGTGCAAAGAGCAAATAATGGGCAAAAAGAGTACAAATCCAGTCCGTGGTGCGACAGAGTGCAGTGAAAAAAAAAAGAGTGCATTTCACACGAAAAGTGTGCAAGTTGGCAACCCTGATCTGCTTATGCGATTTTTGACACTAGGAGGAAACCTCTTAAAAACTTCTTCTCGAATTAATGATTTAGATGCACCCGGTGTGTAGTAAACATGGTAAATTTTGAAAACACTCAATTTTAAAACAACGCAAAATCGGTAGACTATTATTATTTACATTTGTATCACAACACTCTAAACTATAAAGGGTCTTTGTAAGGATTCAGCTCTGTCGACCCTTACAGGCTGGTTTCTCTGTTTAAATGCCCACTGTTTGACCAAAAGTTTCTGGGGTTACCCCGGTTTCTTCAGCGTTACTATTTTGACTCTGGGTGTTGTTAATCGTTTGCCTTCTAGGCCTAAATTCAGGAATATTATTAGGTGTTTGCCAAGTGTTATTTATTCCCTGCCTTCCTAAATTCCTGCCTCCCTGCGTTCTGAACTGGTGTATTGTCTTGTACGTCTGGCCTTCTTTGCGTATTCTATGCCAGCAATCTGCTGCATAGTGGTTTGGTTTGCTACAATAATAGCAATTAAATTTTTTCTTAAATTGTTTGTTGGTTTCCTGGTTACTTCTAAATATTCTTGATCTGTCATTGTTGGTTCCCCAACTATCTGTCTTTGGTGGGGGTGGGTGCCCATATTTTCTATAATTATTAGCAGCTAATCTCTCAAGGTCATGGATTCTGTCAGCTATTTCCCTAGACGGCGACCCTCAGCCTCCGTCACGCCTTTTTGGAACTCGATTTGGCTCCTCAAAGTTCACCCGCTTCTATCCCCTTTCATAATTTATACTTTCTTGGGCTCATGTGTTATTTATCGACATCTGATCAGACTTTTTCATAGCCTCGTCAATTTTTACCTCTGTTTCTACTAGGATTATAGCCAGCTCTAAATTTTCAGGTTTCCGTGATAATATTAGTCTTAATAGCTTTTTTGGTAACCCTTGGGTAAAAGTATGTAATTGTACTTTCTGTACTGTCTCGTCATTTCCGCCTTTCTCTAACTGTAAGCATACAAATCGACAAATTTTGTCTGCATATTCCTTGATACTAGTTGAGGTATTGAATGTCACTACCTCTGTTCTTAGCCTCTCGGAGATGCTTGTCTCTATGAATCTTGTTTTAAAAGATTCAATTAGAGTACTGATGTCCTTGGGCTCTTTTTCCGTAATTACCTCAAAATGGTTAAGGGCGCTTCCCTTTAATCTGGCTGCAACGCATTGTTCTTTGACCTTATCGTCAAACGATTCTGTTAGTTCGTCGAAAATTTTCAATTTTTCGACAAACTCATCAACATCTGAGATTCCCGCGTATTCTGGTATCATTTTGGCAATTTCGAGTACCGTTGATAAGGATGCCATTTTTGCTCTGGAAAAGCCATTTTATTTCAATCTACAATTTTTTTCTAGTCCTCTCGGCCCAGTTTTTCTAACGGCCACCAGTTGTGGTAAGGTGATTCTTATGGTATTTAGGTGATGTTGTGGTAGATGACTTTATTCTCCCTTTATAGGGGAGATAAACTATGGCCCTAAGGTAATTAAACTTTGGTAGCGTGCCTTAGGCTATGACCTGATTAATGAGGCGTACCAGCTGGGTATATTCGAGAGACTAAATGTAGATTGTAGAGAGAATGGCTACAATACAGTACTTTTATTCAGTTAACATACACTAGTACGGGTATTGATAATAGATATATATTCTGCTGGGACTGGTTGTCCCAGGTAGACCACAAGTATCATAAATCTACAATAATATATAATAAGATACTTAGACACTTACAATAATCCGACAATATTTCAAGGTATTTCTCAATCAACGGACCAGAGGTCAGTCCGGCATAAAGTTAGTATCAGTCTACCCCTTCCCGTATAATGTATCTTTTATACATTTTTATCAACCACGCCTTCCTGGACCCAACCGACTTAATTAGCTAGGAATTGGTATTTCTCAATTTCATGTTAAGCAGAAATTTGCCAGGATATATTCCTTATCTTAATAAAAAAAGTGGTATTTCTAAAACTTTTGTATTTGCGTCTTAATATTTTTACTAAATTCCAAACTGACTTAATTAGAAGGCTTCACCACATGTTTATGAAGCTCTACAAGGCACTAGTTCGCCCGCGCCTAGAGGTTGGAATGTCCCTGGCGTCACCCTATTTCAAGAAGGACAAACTAATTCTAGAAAGATTCAGCAAAGAGCAACCAAAATGGTTGAAGGCCTCAAAGAGCGTTCACGTCATTTGAAGCTTCCTACTCTTGCATACCGGAAGAAATGTGGTGACATGATAATGACCCACAAAAATATTTCCAAAAATGTTCTCCCCCGTCTCATTACCCCCCCCCCCCCCATCCCAGAAAGTTCTGTGACTAGTAGTCATTCCAAAAAGATCTTCAAGAAACGCTCCTTAATCCGAGAGAGAAGCCATTTTTTCAGCCAACGAGTGAAGAACTTGTGGAATCTACTCTCTGAAGATACAGTGGCTGCTGATTCAACAGGTGCATTCAAGAAAAATCTAGACGAAGAATGGCTACAGCAAGAGTTCCTGTACAACTGGGAGGCTGCAGAGTCCTCAACCCAAATTTAGCAAACAACCCATAGAAGTCATAACAGAGCATTTCAAGGATGAAAATCCTTAATTTCGCTCCAAGCTGCGATTTAAGGTAATACCAACTATGCAATTAAAGAGAATTCATAGTTAAAAATTGTCAGGGCTATTATATATATATATATATATATATATATATATATATATATATATATATATATATATATATATATATATATATATATATATATATATATATATATATATATATATATATAAATATATATATATATATATATATATATATATATATATATATATATATATATATATATATATATATATATATATATATATATAATATATATATATATATATATATATATATATATATATATATATATATATATATATATATATATATATATATATATATATATATATATATATATATATATATATATATATATATATATATATATATATATATATATATATACGCCTTATATATATAAGGAAAAACAATTAATATGAGCTTAAAATTAGCAAGCTATTAATATCCCTCTGTTTGATCTAACATGTCTCCTTCTGGGAAGCTACTATACTGAAACTTCACCCACATATCCCCTGGAAAAACGATGTCTGGCAACCCTGCAATCAGTAGACAGGATGGATTTTTCCCAAATTGAATAATCATATTCGGAAAAAGTATAAAATAAGAAATCTATAATACTCTCTTTTCCCAATATTTTTCCTTCCATAGATCCACTAGGCCTATTAAAGGAGTGAAGATTTTCAAGATTCCCAGCTGCTCTTCTTAACAATTTTATGCAACTAGAATTCTAGGCTAAGCTTAGGACTAGAAGGATGCAAGTCAAAACAATGTTTTCACCTGGCAATAGGCCTACATGTAGCCTACTTAGTATAGCGTCAGGATCTGTCTTATGTTTATACTGTCTTTCCTTAGCACTTAATGTTGAATCAACAAACTGCCAACCAAACTGCAAAGGAGAATCTAAGAGAAGCAGAAATCAAAGTAGGCCTAGAATAAAATTAAAACAAAGGACTTCAAACCCAGTATAAATATTAAACTTTTCACTAATGTGACAAATATTAGGCTATAAGTTAGCTTTATCTGAGTTCACTAGCCAACCCTTAGTTTAGAAAATGTAGAATACTCTAGAATCTTTGAAATGTTCCAAAGATGAATCATAGACACTAATGGTTGATACAATGATGAAATCAGACCAAGGGTAGACTAAGGCCTATGCCACCTGAGCACAAGCCTATGATTTATGACAAGAACATAATTTGCACTTTACTGAAAGAATATAACTGTTTTTACTTTTATAACCTTAATAAATCAAATAATATTAACATTTTTATTACTAAATATCAGTATATGTATATTAAACTGACAATACACATTCATTTGCATTTTTTCAGTAAAGTGTAAATTATTTTCAGGCCTTGGGAAAGCTTAGGGGTTTTGAGCCTAACTCATGTTAATTTCTGATCGTTTTGAGTTTGACTTGGTTGTTAATTGTAATTCCGGTTCTTTTTGGGTTTCATTTATTTATCAATGCTGATTTATGGTAGTTTCACGCTTGGTAGATTATTTGATTTTATTTTTGCTCATTTTTTTTTTAATGGAGTTCTTTACTTTTCTTTGAAAAACTTATGTTGCGGAAAAAGTTTTTTGAATTAATTTCTTTTTGTTTTATATTGATACAGTCTTTTCAGGGAAAAAGAAAATAATACTTTAAATCTTTTCGTTTTTTTAAGACTTTATTGTTTGGTCTGCTATTTGTATGCTGGAGAAAAATTTTCAGCAATTTTTAACAACATACACCCTTTTAAAAATCTGGACACAAATAGTAGTGTTTAGTTTAGTTTCATACCTCCTCTAGTTGACCTGAAATAGAAAACTTGATACCATTTGAAAAAAATCTTTTTATATTCTTTGATAGCTTGGATACACTTACGCAATTTTGATTTGAAAAAATTTTAAGAGCAAAAGTAGCCCCAAAAGTTTGAGCATGATACCCTTGGTCGTTGTTGGGATACTGCCGAGATGCCTTATTGGGAATTAGCATTAACACAGTGCATTTTTATTTAATCTTAAGACAACATTTAATTTTTAAACATAATGGGCAAATGGGATGGTGGAGTGGAAGGGGGATTAGTTGCCCTCCAATCACTTTCGACTATCAAAAAGGGCATCAGCCCTTTCTATTTTCAATCGAATAAGCCCTTTTCGAAGTTCCTACGACAACTCCTTTGATACGAAGTGCCCTGGTCTAAAATAAAAAAAAAATACATTGTACCCATATTGATCTTTACTATAAAAATTTCAAGCCTTCCAATCACTTTCGACTATTAAACAGGGTACTAGCCCTTTCGATTTCCAATCGAATGAGCTTCTACGACAATACTTTCTATAAACACCTTATATGCCCCCAGGGCATAAATTACAACCCTTACCCTAAGGGATGTGAGGGGGGTTGTCATCCTCAAAGACCAAATTTCCAGAACTTTCAACTACGTGAAACAAAATGGCTATCTCAAAATTTTGATTGGATGTGTTTGGGGAAATGGTGGGCGTGAGAGGGGCGTTAGTTGCTCTCCAATCACTTTCAACTATTAAAAAAGGCACTAGCCCTTTCAATTTCCAATCAAATGAGCCCTTTTGAAATTTCTACAACAACGCTTTCAATATAAACCTTATATGCCCCCAGGGCATAACTTACAACCCTTGCCCTGAGGGCTGGGGGGTTTTTCATCCTCAAAGACCTAATTTCCAGAACATCTACTACGTTGAATTAAATGACAATCTGAAAATTTTGATTGGATGTGTTTTGGGGAATGGTGGGCATGAGAGGGGGGTTAGTTACCCTTCAATAACTTTTGACTATTAAAAAGGGCATTAGCCCTCTCAATTTCCAATTGAATGAGCCCCTTTTGAAGTTTTTACGACAACACTATCTATAAAAAGCTTATATGCAACCAGGGCATAACTTACAACCTTTGCCCTGGGGGCTCTGGGGGGTTTGTCATCCTCAAATACATAATTTCCAAAACTTTCAACTACATTGAACAAAATGGCTATCTCTAAACTTTGATTGAATGTGTTTGAGGAAATGGTGGGCGTGAGAGGGGGGTTAATTATTCTCCACTCACTTTCGACTATTAAAAAGGGCACTAGCCCTTTGAATTTCCAATCAAATGAGCCCTTTTTGATATTTCTACAACAACTTTCTACCATATATAAACCTTATAGGCTATGCCCCCAGGGCATAACTTAAAAACCCTTGTACTAAGGGCTCTGAGAGGGGTTATCATCCTGAAAGACCTAATTTCCAAAACTTTCAACTACATTGAACAAAATGGATATCTCAAAATTTTGATTGGATGTGTTTGGGGGAATGGTGGGCATGAGAGGGGGGTTAGTTGCCCTTCAATCAGTTTCGACTATTAAAAAGGGCACTAGCCCTTTTAATTTCCAATTGAATGAGCCCTTTTTGAAGTTTCTACAACATCACTTTTTATAAAAACCTTATATACCCCCAGGGCATAACTTACAACCCTTGCCCTGAGGGCTGTAGGGGGGAGCGGTTATCATCCTTAAAGACCTAATTTCCAAAACTTTCAACTATGTTGAATAAAATGGCTATCTAAAAATTTTGATTGGATGTGTTTGGGGAAAAGATGGGCGTGAGAGGGGGGGGGGGGGTTAGTAGCCCTCAAATCACTTTCGACTATTAAAAAGGGCACTAGCCCTTTGAATTTCCAATCGAATGAGCCTTTTTGATTTTTTTACGATCAACACTTTCTATAAAAAAAAACCTTATATGCCCCCAGGCCATAACTTACAACCCTTCCCTGAGGGCTATGGGGGAGTGTCCTCCTCAAAAACATAATTTCTATCTGGAAATCAACTATGCTAAACAAAATGGCTATCTCAAAGTTTTGATTGGATGTGTTTGGGGAAATGGTGGGCGTTGAAGGGGTGTTAGTTGCCTTCCAACCAATTTCGACTATTAAAAAGGACACTAGCCATTTTAATTTCCAATTGAATGAGCCCTTTTTGAAGTTTCTACAACAATGCTTTCTATAAAAACCTTACATGCCACCAGGGCATAAATTACAACCCTTGCCCTGAAGGCTGTAGGGGGTTGTCATCCTCAAAGACCTAATTTCCAGAACTTTCAACTACGTTGAACAAAATCGCTATCTCAAAATTTTGATCGGATGTGTTTGGGGAAAAGGTGGGCATGAGAAACAAAAAAAAAAAATTTTAAACAAGAAAAACGGGTTTTAATTTTCTATAAAGCAGTGAAATACAAAACAATTAATTATGCACAAAAGCTCCGAATATTTCGGCCCCACATCCGGGAGCCTTTCTCAACGGAAAAAAAAATAAAATAAATAAATAATAAAAAAAACAAAAAACTTAACTTACATCACAATACTAAACACATAAAGAGAAAGAAAAAAAAACAAAAGAAAAAATATAAATAAATAAGAAACAAAACTCACATATTAAATAAACACTTCCATGCACTGAATGTCTATAATGATTCAACTTTTGTGCATAATTAATTGTTTTGTATTTCACTGCTTTATAGAAAATTAAAACCCGTTTTTCTTGTTTAAAATTTTTTTTTTTGTTTTTAATGGAAAAGCAGTGTGGTCTAAGAAATTATTTGTGGGCATGAGAGGGGGGTTAGTTGCCCTCCAATCACTTTCGACTATTAAAAAGGGCACTAGCGCTTTGAATTTCCAATCAAATGAGCCTTTTTTGACGTTTCTACAACAACACTTTCTATAAAAACCTTATATGCCCCCAGGGCATAACGTAAAACCCCTGCCCTGAGGGCTGTAGGGGAGTTTCCTCCTCAAAAACATAATTTCTATCTGGAAATCAACTACACTGAACAAAATGGCTATCTCAAAATTTTGATTACAAGGGTTTTGGGAAATGGTGGGGTGGAAGGGGTGTTGTTGCCTTCTAATCACTTTTGACTATTAAAAAGGGCACAAGCCACTTCAATTTCCAATTGAATGAGCCCTTTTCGAAGTTTCTATGACAACTTCTTCAAAACAAAGCGCCCTGGTCTAAAGCAAAAAAATAATAAATACAACATTGTGCCAACATTGTTCTTATATACCCCCAGGACATAACTTAAAAACCTTGCCCTGAGGGCTGTAGGGGAGTTTCCTCCTCAAAAACATAATTTCTATCTGGAAATCAACTACACTGAACAAAATGGCTATCTCAAAATTTTGATTACATGTGTTTGGGGAAATGGTGATAGTGGAAGGGGTGTTAGTTGCCTTCCAATCACTTTCGACTATTAAAAAAGGCACAAGCCACTTCAATTTCCAATCAAATGAGCCCTTTTCGAAGTTTCTACAACAACTCCTTTGATACAAAGTGCCCTGGCCTAAAGAAGAAGAAAACAAAAATAATACATTGTGCAAACATTGTTCATACTTAGGCAGCACTGCCTATGATTATCTTTCAAGGAAACAATACTAAGCTAAAAAGGGACAAATGATTGGGAAAGTTTACACATAACTTGTAACAGCATCAAAATTCAGTGACCACATAAACTCCATTTTACTTTTTATAACAAGATCTAAGATTACTGAACACACAGATATAGAATTGGAAAAAAAAACAAATGATTAATGAAAAATATTGGAGGAGAGTAGGTTAAATGGAAAAACGAATTGTTTTTTTTAGTGGAAATAGTGGTAACTGAAAAGGTGCTTTGCAACATTAATCCAAGTTTGCAGGAACACCTGAAAAAATATGCACACTGCAGCACTGGTACTGTAAACAATTTGCCATCTACAATAACAGACAAACCTATTTCTATCAGATTGAAAGATTAACAACTCACAACAGTGAAAGAAATAATCTGAAAATAATCCTATAGTATGGTATAAATGGGGGTTACATTTTACTAGCATATTAATTAGTTTTCTTTTCTTCTTATAATTTCCCAATTTAGAGAAATTGAGAAGAGAGAAATAAAAAACAATAAACTATAGGCTATATTTTCCCTTTCAATTCCCATTCCTCTTCAGGTTTGGATAGATGCACTTATTTATTTTTATTATTTCAGTTTCTAATTTTATAATTCTAATCTTTTTCAATCCTTTTACTTGGTTGTTTGCTAGGAATCTTATGATTAAGGAAGCCCAATTTAATTCTTTAATTATGGGTCCAAAAACTAATATATTTTACAAATATATGAGCTGACCATAATTATTCACTACATCCTTCCAGGTCATGTAAAAAAAGATTTTGGGATTTTTCTTTCTTTTATTAAAAGATTTTAGCAATAAACTCAAAAACATTTTTCAAGATAGCAATGTTAGTAACTCTTCAATAGAGGAATTATAATGTTATGAGCAAGATTTAAACTTAACAGAAAAATAAAGAATTACAATTTAAGACTTTTGAAAGTAAAGAAAATATTATTTTGCTTGAATACATGAGGTGATTTATTCAGGAGATGAATATTACTGCAACATTCTCTAATTTAAACATAGGCCTAATTACAAAAAATTGATGAGTTTGCAGAATTAAAAGTGAGAAAAAGAGCAATACAACTAATCAATCTGGGTAAATTTGTTTAAGTATTAATTTTAATAAATTTTGTTTATGCTTGCTTATTTTAATCAATAACATATGCAATTAAATTTGTATAGTAATAAACTGAATTAAATGTATAGTGTTTTTTTCCTATTTTTTCTTGGAATCTAATAATTGAATGGAGCTACATACCACATGAATTAAAAAAAAAAATACCAAATCCAAAGAATGTGTAATGACTGAAAAATAGGTCCAAAACTACAATGTTGCCTATGGCCACCTTTAGCCTTATGCCACCCCTGAATCAGTGCCTGTACATTATTACCCTTCTCTGTCTTTTCAAAACTGTGTGGACTGCTCTGCAAACAGAAGAGAAATAGTATTAGGACTAAAAGCCAAATGTATGAGCCCTTTGCTTGCTCTGTTGTTGCATGTGAATGCCCAGTAAAAGTATACAAATGCAGGCTCTGAATTTGTTTGACCATAGGTGCATAAAGCACATACTTGGACTGAAAGTTTACAACTGAGTTTTAAAAGTAAATAATAAGGAATCTTTTTGAACAGAAGTTTGAGCTGGAAACACTCATTTGTTGCTACCATCTCTACTGGTTGGGCCAAGCCTACTGCAAGGCCTAATAACACCTTAGTTTTAAAGGCACTCTCTCCTGATGTGGCCATGCCTGTTGCGTGCCTGATAACTCCCTTCTTTTAAGGGCACTTTGGTGTCAACAACTACCAGGTAAGAAAAAAAAGCATGAAAGCAAGTCAAAATCCTGAAAGAAAACCATCAAATCAAGCCTTAAGGCAATTAACTGGTTTAGATATTGGGGCTACCAATGATATCCCTCCTAGCTTGAAAATCTTACCCATTTGACCCTTGACTTCATCCCATAGAATAGAACTGCCTGCCACCTCCCAGTGTCAGAGAGAGCTGCAGAGCTTGTGTCCAAATTCAAGTGCAAGTAGGTACCTTACCCTATTTAACTTCAAACAAAACTAGAATTATTGTAATTTTGAGTTGCATCTACACTAAATTAGCAAAAACCTCAGGTTAAAATGCACTTTTTAACCTAGTCCTTTTAGCCAAAACAATAAACTGGCAACAGAAAAACAAGTTCCTTGTAAATTACAACTTTGAGGTTTACCTGAAAAAGTTTGAGGTTTTCTGTATTATTGGGTGGGGGGAGGTATTGTGACTGCCTCACCACCTAAATGATGCCCATGGGCATAAAAAAAAGGTAACGCCACATTACTGCGGTGGGTCTCATGTATCATATAGTCTCACTTGCCTGGTCATAAAATGTTTTCTTGCTTCAAAAAAAGAAAGTAATAAATGATGAAAGAAGACATTTCTTTTATTTCATTTAATATTAACGGGACTCATCAAAGGATTTAGTCATTGATGAAATGCTCCAGAATCAGGACATACTACTTATCCAAGAGCATCTTCTAACTAATGTCAGTATTAATGTTCTTAAACAAAGAAGTGAACATGTTATTTTTCATATCCCTGCCCAAGTTATCAAAAGTCATCTGTCCAGAAGACTTGCATGCATGTTTAAGAAACATTTGGAAATTTTTTCCCAACTCTGCATGATTCAAATGATAGTTTTCTGGCAGTCAGATTGGGCAATACACTTCTCACTAATGTGTACTTATTGTGTGACTATTGCATGGTAGCCACTACAAAGAATTTTGCCAAATCCTGTGCAAAGCTAAAAACTCTTTCAAGTGACACTACTGCCAAAAGATTAGAGTTTTTAATCACAGTTGATTTTAATGCTGACATCAAGTGCTACTTGCCTCAATCTGATTCACTCTTAAGTGCTCTGCCCCTCACATTCTTTCACAAAAATCAGTAAATTATTTGTGTATCTATAATTCCAGTAGTCTGTCTGCTCTGGATCACATTGTTCATTCACATGGGCTGAAGCCTTCTGCTGTTGAAGTGCTCACTGATCAGCAAGACTGTGACCACTTACCACTATTGTTCAATGTTTCTTTGGACATTCAGCAAGTAAATTGTACAAAACAAAAGACAAAATAAGTGGTTTGTTAAACCAAATAAGTTGTCAAATAGTTGTCAACAAAATAACAAAATAATAGTTGACAACAAAATAAGTTGTCAGCAACTGGAAAAGGGGTGATGAATGCTATCTATAAAAACAATTTATTTGGCAATTTATAGCAGCAATTTCAAAAGTTTTATGCATTGCATTTTAGCATGGAAAAAATTGAATTTTTTTTTGTTTAAGTTGAAAAAATATATGCTATGCTTTACCCCCCCCCCCCTAATGTGCAAATATATAGCCCAAATTTGTTTCTAAACTATTATAGCCTATTTTCATTGTTATTTTATTTCATTAGCATTCACCAAACTGCAATTCTCAAATGTGTTTTATGTAATAGACAAGTACCATGGGGATTTTCAAGATTACCAGCAGCTCTACTTAGCAATGGTATACAACTTGAATTATAAGCTAGGCTGCAGGTCAAAACAATGTTTATGCCTGACATTAGGCCTATCCATAGATCAATTAGAGGATCTGTCTAATATTTATACTTCCTTTCCTTAACACTTAAAGTTGAGTCGACAAACAGCCATCCAAACTAAAAAAGAGAATCAGTCATAGCCTAGCCTAGAAACAAGAAGCAGAAATCAGAACAAAGGACTTTAAACTGACCATAGAGATAAAATGGTTCACTTATTTGCCAAATATTAGGATCTGCAGACTAGGCTAGCCCTGTCAAATTTCACTGCGCTTAGTTTAGAAAATGTAGAACAGTCTAAAATGTTCAGGATATTGACTATTAACGTCTCCTCTAGAAACCAACTTCTGTTGAGACGATCTTCTTTGTTAGCTAATGCTAATGTTCAGTTCAGGATATCACGCCTTTAACTTTCTTAAATTTCGCGCTTGTAATTCGATTTCTGATAATAGATGGCGAAGAAGATATAACTTAAGGGCGAGATACATGTAGCTCTTTTCAAGCACCTGCAGCTCTGTGGGCAAACGATGGCGTAACAATAATAATGCCCTTTGCACAATATTTTCAAAACTAAACATCATGGACACCAACAATCAAATACAGGTTATTAGATTGATCTCAGCTTATCATTTAGCTCTTTACTATTATTATTGTTAAGTTCTTTTACTAAAATTCTCAAAACATATTAAAATTGACTAAATTTTCATCATTACAAAATTTGTGTTAAATTTAACATTCTTTCATTAATAAATTATGAGTTCTTTTATTATCAAATATTTAATTACTATTATTATCATTTATTTCTTTTGATTTTCCTATTGATGGGAATGAAATGATTGGGGATTTCTTTATTTTGATGATCACGATGAAACTCACTGCCGTTTTTGTAAATTGGCACTGAAAACTAGAAAAATTTTCAAGCTCAAATAGGCGCTAGTTTATTTGAAAATTGACGCAGATTTGTTAAATCGGCGCCTAAAAAGCTATGTGTGTCCAGCCTTTTTGGAACAATATTGCATTTGCTAGTGCGTTCCAGCAGTCCAAGATTCATTATCTGACCTGCCCAACTACTTACCCTTAGTGTTTCACGAAGCAAATACGATGTCAGTGGTTAGGAAGATTGCTACTTCAAACAGTCTGGGCTAATTGTAGGTTAAGCTATACCTGCTACCCCACCCCCCCCCCCCCAAAAAAAAAAAACAGGATGAGCAAGGAAAAATGATGTTATGTGATACCTTCAAAATCAATCTGATCAAAAACAACACACACAGTGCAGATACCAAAAAGGAGGAGCAAATGTAAAATTTGTCACGCCTAAAGAAATTTTAAAATTCGTAAACTTAAAAGGGGAGTACACGTGATAAAAGCTGTTGTTTTCTTTTTTTATTGTTGATAGTGTTTCAGTTAAGAAGACAAAGTTGCCGTATAAGCATTCGTTGTTGTCTTTTACAGATGGCATCTGAGCAAATCAGTGCTATGCCAATAAATTAGATAATGCAAGCTTGAATGCAATGTCCTTTTGAACAAACTTCCACCTTTTAGTACATTCGAGCATCACTTATGTGACTGTTTTGGTTAACTCTAACTTCCCCTACTGTGATCTGGTTAATTTGGGTTGATTTGCATTTTAAGGTCGATTTGCATATTCAATACAAGCTTCACTCGTTTTAAGATTTATTTATTCATTTATATTAGCATCTATTGTATGTTTGTTTGCATTGATTGTTTATTTAATTTTTGTTCGTTTTGGGTTTCATTTATACTTCAGTAGCAAAACAATTTTTTTCGTTTTAAGGTTGATTTGCATATTTATTTTAATCATTACTCGCTTTAAAGGGCTAGGCACACGTAGCTGATTTCGGGACCCGATTTCAGCTAGGCTATATTCCACGTCGAGTGATTATAATTAATGATGGTAAGAGGTGGGGCTTAGTGATGTTTTTCGGTGATTAATCTTCATTAATTACGATTAATGACACGCTTTAAGCTCTAAAGCCCTAGTACATTCCTTGTCTAGAACGTAATTAATGATGATTAATCACCGAAAAATGTCACTAAGCCCCGCCTCTTAGCATCATTAATTAGAATCACTCGACGTGAAATACACCCTTGCTGAAATTAGTTCCCGAAATCAGCTATGTGTGCCTAGTCCTTAAGATTTATTTATTCATTTATATTGTTACTTGTATGTTTTTTTGCTATTATTGTTTATTTATTTTCTGTTCGTTTTGGGTTTCATTTATTCCTTAATAGTAATTTCTGGTCGTTATGGGTTTGAATTTTAACAGGTATTTGTATCTGCTGATCTTAACTTTAAAATGGCTTTTACCTTTCTTTGAAAAGCTTCTTTTAGGGAAAGTTTGTTTTAATTAATTTTTGTTCGTTTTTGATTGCAAAAAGTTTCAAGTTTTTAAAATAACCTGATTTCAAAATCAAACTTTTTTTTCAACATCAAATGTTCATCAAATTATCAAAACTAGTATCAAAGTAACAATACCAAATAAAAAAAATAACAAAGTAAATAAAGCATCAATGTAACCAATGTTTCAAAGTAACAATAAGCAACTTGCATAGCTTACAGCCCTTGCACCGTAAATCGAAGTTGCCACGTAAATCACTAAATCCAAGTATTGAAGTAAGCAAAGTGTCAAAGTGACAATAAGCAAGTTCCGTAACTCAGAGCAATTTCCCCGGGGTTAGGGGCTGGGGGTGGGTTCAATCCCGGAAGCATAGTTATTTGGCTTTTGAACTTTTTTGAACAAAATGGTAATCTCAAAGTTTTGACCGGATGCCCTTTGAAAAAGTGGGGTGTGGTCTCGTTGGCTATTTATCGCTTTTGACTCTTAAAAAAGAACTAGATGTATCAATTTCCGATCAAATGAGCCCCCTCCAAAGTTAATACGACCAATCCTTACACAAAAACCATATATTCTAATAATAGGCAACTTACATAAGTTACAATCCTTGCCCCGGGGGCTATGGAGGATTTCTCGACCCCTATGTTATAGTAATTTTGATTTTGGACTATTTTGAACAAAAGGGATGTTTCAAAATTTTGATAAGATGCATCTGGGGGTGGGGAGACTCCAACTTTGACTATTAAAGGATAGTCAAAACTAAAATTTTTAAAGTGGATTAAAATGGCAGATTTACTTTGAAATGGGAAAATGTTGACAACATTTTCATTGTGAACAACAAAGAAATCTTTGTTGGACTGTTAAAGCTTAGAAGAAGTGGGCCATTCCAGAAAGCGTTTGGAGATGCTATTCTTGTAGCATATATGCAACACTGTAAAACAAAAAGAAAAAATCATATGAACTAGGTCACACGATTACACTCCATATGATTATCCAATTTCGTTCCTATACTTAAGGCAATTTTTTCAGTTTTTCGCTTCCACTATCTGAATAGTGTTTTATATGGTTATATATTAGACAAAGTTAACGATAAACGAAGAAATAAAGTAAAAAGAATAGGCTTATCGAATACGACAGGATCCACCCACAAGCAATCCCCAATTATTTCGACACGTGTCGAATTGCGTTCCAACTTGCGTCGAAAACACGTAATTTTTTGTTCTGTCGAATTTTAAGGTGAAAACGGTCTAATTTAAAAAATCAGAGTTTTGTACCATTTCTAATAAAGCTTCAGACTGCTAATCTAACTGTTAGATTTCTAGATGTTTTTCCTACATACTGAAATCCTTTTTAAACCAAAAGTCATTAAATTATAAAAAAAACCTTTATTTAAAAACCCTTTTTAAACCAAAAGTGATTTTACAAAAACTGTCGAATTATCTGTGCCTTTACCCTATAACTGAATTAGGAAATCAAAAGTCTTAGGTTGTCAATGGAAATGTGACAAAATTATGAAAACTACAACACAGAATTATGGAAGGGGGGGGGGGGGTCGCTCAGACCGCATTATATTAAATACGCAACCTAAACTATCCTAATCAAAATACCAACTAAATATTTAATTAAAATATAGCTATAATGTAGTTTCCTACTTTGCCGAAGCTAATAGTGTTGGGTATAAAGACCATAAACACCGGTTATTGTCTCATTTTCACAATACAAGATCTTGAGTGTGGTGGCTATAAGACAAAAGTACCTTTATTTTTTGGTTTTTGGGTTTGTTTTAGACCAGGACACTTCTTATAGTTGTCGTAGAAACTTCGAAAAGGACTCATTTGTAGGAAATTGAAAGAATAAGTGCCGTTTTTAATCTTCAAAACTGATTGGAGAATGACTGGAGCCCCCCCCTCCCTCGCCCATAATTTTCTCACACACCATGCCCTGGGGATGCAAGAAATTAAATTTGTAGGTATAACCAATTTATTTTTAAAAGATACAGTATTTCGTCACAAAATTACCCATAAGCAAACAAATGCATTAGCCCAAAGAGAATGAAATAAACTCCCTCTAAATTGCCATTATTGAAGCCTTATACAAGACCCCTCCTTGAACAAGAAGGAAAATTGCTTTTTTTGCATAGGTAGCACTAATATGTCCTATTTTTTCTATTGCTTTTTTTTCTTTATCGCTATCGTGGCACTGGAACATCATAGAGAACTGTTTAAGGGCTCATTTAAAAGCTACCCCTTATATCTTATCGTTGTTTATAAATTTGGTTCGATACTGTTGTCATAAAGTGCTATATGGTGCTAAAGGGCTAAAGGGCTAAAGGTGCTAAAGTGCTAAAGGGCTATATGGTACCGTAAAACGTACTTTGGGTGACATTTCTAGAACGGAAAGGCTGAGCTTGACACATTGACATCATACAGAGCTACTAAGGGGCTTATTTATAAACTATTTGTTATATTCAATCTCTTTTTATAAATTCAACTAAATAAGGCATCACAAATTGCCATATGGCACACAAAAAGTGGGCATTGAGCTGTTTATACATTTTTAAAATGGAAATAACAAAAAAAAGTCCTGTCCAATGAAAAAGTTTTGCGAATAAATTTCTTCTGTGGATGTCCCCCCCCCCCTCTGTGGAAATTCTCCACGAAAAATTCCCCCAGGGAAATTGAAAATAGGGAAAAATTAAAAAGTTTTAATTGAAAATATTTGAAAAATAAAGTTAGAATTATTAACTTACCCCTCGGGCATTGTTTGATAAAGAATATCTAGAAAATCTGAATAAATCTTGGCAGCATTGCGTCAGAAATCTTGGATTCATTAAAACTTGCTAGATATACCAATCAGAGAGGAAAAATAGACATATAAAGAAATTCATTTATGAATTCCAGATTAGTTTTTTTTACATATATATACCCACTGCAAAAACACACATCTAGCAGTCGTCAGCAGTAAAAAAAGTTAGAAAAGTACTTTCCTTTTTCTATCTTTGTTTAGAAAAAAAAAAGTCAAATCTAGAGAAACTACACAAGTTATTTCTTATGTCAATCAGGATATGGGGGTATATATTTCCAGAAGGGGGGGGGGGTAACACTGAATATTGTTTCCGTGTCTAAAACTCCCTTCCAAAGCGAAGCTCGGTCCCCTTGCAGTGTATGTTAAAACTGATAACAATAGAAAGAGTATAGCTCGACACCCCTTATATTAATATAAATTTTGTATTGCAAAATTTACAAAATCACTTATATAAATTTTGTATTGCGTGCACAATTTTTAAATGTGAGAAAGATATACATGTATTTAATTATTTAAATTTATCCTATTTGCATCAGACATTGCATGCTAATTTTTCTTGATACGATTTATTCATCAAAATTATCGCAGTAGTTGAGATTTGTGAATTTGTACGATATTTTAGGAAATCAGATAGATTTTAACCGAAATTAAATAAACAAAACAAGTTTTTTTAAACTGAAAGTAAGGAGCGACATTAAAACTTAAAACGAACAGAAATTATTCCGTATATGAAAGGGGCTGTCCCCTCCTCAACGCCTCGCTCTTTACGCTAAAGTTTTTTATTGTTTTAAAAAATAAAGTTGTGAGACAGAGTCAAACTTTAGCGTAAAGAGCGAGGCGCTGAGGAGGGGACAGCCCCTTTCATATACGGAATAATTTCTGTTCGTTTTAAGTTTTAATGTTGCTCCTTACTTTCAGTTTAAAAAACTTGTTTTTTTTATTTAATTTCTGATCGTTTTTAGTTAATGCAGCTTTTATTTTGGCTCGCCGTCATTGAATAAGTAAACAAAATTTGCATAAAAATTTTACTTTTCTTTTGCTAAATGGCTGTCTCTAAATTTGGTTCTGACGTAATTTACAAATTAACTTACGTAAGGAACTTCTATATTCGTATATTTTTCTTCTGGCAAAAAATACAAAGTTGCAGATTTTTGCACATATGAGCTTGAAACCTATGTTATAGGGTTTTCTGATACGCTGAATCTGACGGTATGATTTTCATTAAAAATTTTTCACTTTTAGGGGATGTTTCCCCCCTCTTTAAAAAATCAGGTAAGTTTTCTCAGGCTCGTAGCCTTTGATGAGTAATACTAAACTTAATAAAATTCATATATTTAGAATTAGCATTATAAGCCCATTCTTTTGATACATTTATTGACATCAAAGTTCCGTTTTTAAAAGTTTTGCTTACTATTGAGCCGTATCCCTTGTTTTTTTATTATTTTTTTTTTATTACGTATATGTTATTACGTATATGATGGGGTTCTCCCCTTAGTCAATACCACGCTCTTTACGTTAAAAGTTAAAAAAAAAATTTGATTCACAAACTCCTGAATCACAAAGGCCGTTTAATTAGAATAGATAGCTCTTTTGAAAGCACTAAAAAAAAAACTGTAGCGTAAAGAGCGAGGTATTGACTTGGGGGAGAACCCCCTCATATACGTAATAATTTCTGTTCATTTTAAGTTCTAATGTTGCTTCTTACTTTCAGTTGAAAAAACTTGTATTTTTTACTTAATTTCTGATCGTTTTTTTAAATAATGCTTGGAAATCCGGCGCCCCCTTCATAGAAATGTCCCCTACCCAAAAGAAACATCCTCCACGGAAAGATTCTCCCGAGTAACCCCCTCCTCCAGCCCCCCCCCCTCCACCAGAAAAAAATTCTTCCTGAAAATGTCTGTATACCTCCCAATAACCAATACAATATGTAAGCAATGGGCAAAGTTCATAACTTGCAGCCCTTCCCCTGGGAACTGTGAGGGATTAAGTCATCGTAAAAGACATATTTATCATATTTTCGACTATGCTGAACAAAATGGCTATCTCAAAATTTCAATTGGGTGACTTTGAGAAAAAATGAGCGTGGGAGGGGGCCTAGTTGCCCTCCATTTTTTTGGTCACTTAAAAAGGGCACTAGAACTTTTAATTTCCGTTCCAATGAGCCCTCTTACAATATTCTAGGACCACTGGGTCAATACGATTACCCCTGGGAAAAAAACAAAACAAAAACAAATAAACACGCACCCGTGATCTTTCTTCTGGCAAAAAATGCAAATTTCCACATTTTTGTAGATAGGAGCGTGAAACCTCTACAGTAGGGTTCTCTGATACGCTGAATATGATGGAGTGAATTTCATTAAGGTTCTATAAATTTTAGAGGATCTTTCCCCCTTTTTTCAAAAATCAGCCAAATTTTCTCAGGCGCGTAACTTTTGATGGGTAAGATTAAACTTGATGAAACTTATATATTTGAAATCAGAATTAAAATTTGATTCTTTTGATGTATCTATTGGTTCAAAAATTCCGTTTTTTAGAGTTTCGGTTACCATTGAGCCGGGTCGCTCCTTACTTACAGTTCGTTACAACGAACTGTTTGACAATTTGATTGTAGGCTCCCAAATCCGTAATGTTATGCACACAGGCATACAGTTCAATGTTTAATTTCACAAGACAGATAAACAAAGCTTGCAGGCATTTTTTTTTTTTTTTTTTTTTTAGATAGTCTACTATTTTTTCGGCACATGACTCCAGAGACAATAGAGGAGCCAGGCCAACCGATTGAAGTTGTTTCATTTTAAAATGTTTTTTCGAGGCCTCTTGATTATTCCTGCCAAGTTACCCAGGTCACTGTCAATTGTTTATTATCCAAGGCAGAGCCGTTGCTAAGCTTGGTGGTGCCTGGGGCAAAATTCATTACAGCACCCCGTCCCGGCTCAATACAAGCAAATATGAGCAAAAAGCCTAACAAAATTAAAAAATTTTGTCGAAGTAGGCGATTCCTATCCCCGGCCCACCCGCCATGGTGCCCGGGATAGTTGTCCCCCCATTGAATGGTTCTGATACAAGACTTATGTGGCTAAATGCTTTTGCATACCATCCTTCATTTATTACATAAATTTAAAAAACAAAGTTGTTTAAGCGAAATAAAGAGCGAAATTGAAACTTAAAACGAATACAAATTTTCGCTTCACAGTCTATCAAACATATATCAATGAAACAAGTAAAAATAAAACAAATAAACATATCTCCCTATGTTTGTACGATAATAGAAAACTAGCCGTTTACTGAAAACACAAAACCGAGCATAAAAAACAAGAATATTGATTTATTAGTTAAAGTGAGTGCGTAGCCTGACAACAACAAATTAATCTATACAGCTTTTCATAGTCTTACACCAGCTGTGATATCAGTAACTTTCAGTAAAAGATTATAATTGCCTTAAAAACACAAGCATAAAAATAAATACTTTTCTAATAGCCGCAAAGTCACTGAACAGCATACTGAATTATTGGATTGATTTATCAGGTAGCATTTTGATCTCACCAGCTATAATACCAATTGTGAGTAATAAACAATCTTAAATTGTAAGAAATACATTTTAATATTATTAAAATTGCTTTATTTCTATACTGTAAAAAGTGGCCTTGATCGGTTTACTTTTACTATACCAAAACTCCTGTATTGTTTTGTGTTTTCAGTAAAGCGCTAGTTTTGTATAATCCTGCAAACATAGGGAAATATGATTATTTGGTTATTTGTAATAGTTTCATTTATATATGTTAGACAGACTGTGAAGCAATATTTTTCTTTTATTTTAAGTTTCAACTTCGCTCTTTACTTCCCTAAAAAAAATTTGTTTTTTAAAATTAATCTTTGTTCGTTTTTAATTTAAATTTAATGCAGAACCAACACTGTAATAATCTTTTTAATATTTTTCATGGGGGACAGCCCCCTCATATATGGAATAATTTGTGTTTATTTCAAGTTTAATGTCACTCCTTGCTTTCAGTTGAAAAATATATTTAATTTCTGATCGTTTTTCAAGTAATGCCGAGTAATCTATGCTACACAAAATGGTGTACACAATTTCCGACAACTTCGACAGTTAGAAAGAGTAATTATTTGTCCAAAAGGTTTTTAAGGTTTTCACGACCTAAGCAAAATGTTGGTATGTCTAACTTATTTCGCTAAGCATCTCCCCCTCCCCCTGATAAACACCAAACAACTTTTGACATACAGGTGTGGAATAGCAATAAACAAGGTAAAGTTGGAAAGCAACCTAACAACTAGAAAAATATCACAGAAAAAAAATGCAAATAGGTTCTTAGTGCTATGATTTCTCTTAATGCACTACAAATATTTTTATTCTGTCTATTAAACAGTAAAAAAGGGATATATATCCTTTACATATATAAAGAATTTTCACTATTATAGTGGTAAAAATGGCATAATTTTTAGTCTTAGGTCACTTGTTCACCTGTGAGTCCAAGCAAATTCAATCCCATCTTTTCCATACAAGTCCAGTCGACAGTGACTATCATGATTCAACTCAAAAATCTCAATCATCCCTAAAGTTCTATGACTATCTACCTTAGTTCTCCCCCAACAGCATTATATTTTTGCAGTGAATTTTTATTTCGGTGTGCTATGTATTGCTTTCCCATTTCTATTTTTCTCATTTCTCATTTCTTTCTATTTTTTCCGTCTCTGTTTGTTGAAAAAATAATAAACCCATTGGGCCCCAGAAGCTAAAGTTTAGACTATTAAGAAACGCTGTTCGCGGAGTGAGAAACTCATGTTATTAATTTGTTAAAAAACTAAATGTGCATTCAAACCATGGATACGTTTGATTCGAAAAATGAAATAATTATTTTTTGTTCATATTTTATTTTTTTATAGTTATAATTTTATAACTATAATTTTTTATTTTTTAATAAGGTTAATTTTTTTCTTTAAAACAGAGAAGGAAGACGTAGGCATACAACTATACAACCTACGTAGGCCTCAAACGTAGGCATACACAACTTTTTCGCTTCAAAGAATCAAGTATACAAAATATTTTTGAAATTAGCAATGTCATATTTCATTTTCCAATTCAAACTTTTCGATGGTTTGAATGCACATTTAGCTTTTTAAGAAATGAAAAACAGGCATTTCTTACTCCATGAACAACAATTATGAATAGTCTAAACTTTAGTTGGTACTGGTACATTATGTGGATACTGCTAAGGAAGTCAAGTTTGGTTAATACTAATGAAATAAAATACAATCGGATGAATATATAATAGTTTATAAACAAATTTGGGCTATATATTTGTACATTAGGGAGGGGGGCTGGTTGTAAAGCATACCATATATTAAATACGTAACCTAACCTAACCTAGGTACCTTGATCCCCCTTAAAACCCCAATAAACAATCGTTTAAATACTGCATCTCATTGAGAAAAGACAGCTTTGTAATCATTTACCTATAGAGGTCTCTTGCAAATAGCCTGTTTGACGGGTTTCGTGACTGGTTTCCTTATACAATATGTAACAGTGCCCACATAATGCAACAGTATCCTTTAGTTTCTGGGAGTAGTATTGGTACAATCTAAGGTACAAGACAGGTAGGAAATTACTGTATCAATCTAAGGTACAAGACAGGTACCCAATGTAGCTATAATGATAGAGAGCGGGGTGTCCACCATATAGCTACAATGCTTAAGAGCGCACAGTCCCACCATACAAGCAGACAGTACAATGACCGGATTCAACCACCATGAAAATTCATGCTGTTGTTTCTGTTAAAAGTCGTGCGTGTTTTCATGCTATTGATTCGTTTCCTTTGAATGAAGTTGTGAAATTCTTTCTGTAATTTAATTTGTTAGGTGTGGTTGATTTATGTTTAACCTAGAACACGGGTATAAAAACTCTGACAATCAGTTATTTCCTCAGTTCAAAATTGCCATTTAAAATATAATGATGCATTCAAACAAAAGGAATATTGACGAAAGCTACCCGCAAGAAGTAAGTTATTCTTTTATATTCTTAGTGGGTAAAGAAATTAATTCTCATAAAATTTATCGGGTGATTTATACAGACCCCATTATAGTTAACAGATTATTAAGTATTTTTTGAACCTGGATCTCCAGAGGTCGGTAAAGAGCAATATCAAAACAAGAAAAAAAAGTATGTAAACACTGCATTTAAATGGCTTGCGAGCTTAGTATATGAGGTAAATCATACCTATTTTTTATTCCGGCCCAAAGTTCCCCACCCCGCACTATGCTACATTCGGCCCCCCCACTCCATCCCCCTCCCTCAAACCCCCTCCATCCAACCCCCCTCCCTCCAACCCCCCCCCCCCCTCCATCCAACCCTCGCCCCCCCAACATTTTTTTTTATTTATTTTTTTTTTAACTTTTTTAACTTTTTTTTTAACTTTTTTTTACATCTCTTAGAATGTCATAAAACACACTCAAAACACAAAATATTCATATTTAATATTTTCCAACTTCAAAATGGGAATGATATAGATATGTGTGTCGCAACATTTACTATTAGAAAAATAATGTTTGTAGTGACTAATTTTTTTTTTTTTTTACTTTTTTTAACTTTTTTTTACATCTCTTAGAAAGTCATAAAACACACTTAAAACATAAGAAATTCACATTTAATATTTTCCAACTTCAAAATGGGAATGATATAGATATGTGTGTCGCAACATTTACTATTAGAAAAATAATGTTTGTAGTGACTAATTTTTTTTTTTTTTTTTTTTTTTTTTCTAACAGTTTTTTTTAAACTTTTTTTACATGTCTTCGAATGAGATGAAACATACTTAAAATCAGTAGTGTTTTGTCGTGGTTTACCTTGTCACAGTTACATTCTCTTGATTTTTCAAAGTTCATTTTGGATTTCTTTCATTGAAATGCAAGAGTTGGAATATTTCAGTAGTGTTTTGTTGTGGTTTATCTTGCCACAGTTACATTCTCTTGATTTTTCAAAGTTCATTTTGGATTTCTTTCCTTGAAATGCAAGAGTTGGAATATTTCAGTAGTGTTTTGTCGTGGTTTACCTTGTCACAGTTACATTCTCTTGATTTTTCAAAGTTCATTTTGGATTTTTACATTTTCTTGATTTTTCAAAGTTCATTTTGAATTTCTTTCATTGAAATGCAAGAGTTGGATTATTTCAGTAGTGTTTTGTCGTGGTTTACCTTGTCACAGTTACATTCTCTTAATTTTTCAAAGTTCATTTTGAATTTCTTTCGTTGAAATGCAAGAGTTGGAATATTTCAGTAGTGTTTTGTTGTGCTTTACCTTGTCACAGTTACATTCTCTTGATTTTTCAAAGTTCATTTTGAATTTCTTTCGTGAAATGCAAGAGCTGGAATATTATAGTAGTGTTTTGTTGTGCTTTACCTTGTCACAGTTACATTCTCTTGATTTTTCAAAGTTCATTTTGAATTTCTTTCGTGAAATGCAAGAGCTGGAATATTTCAGTAGTTTTTTGTCGTGGTTTACCATGTCACAATTACATTCTCTTGATTTTTCAAAGTTCATTTTGGATTTCTTTCCTTGAAATGCAAGAGTTGGAATATTTCAGTAGTGTTTTGTCGTGGTTTACCTTGTCACAGTTACATTCTCTTGATTTTTCAAAGTTCATTTTGGATTTTTACATTCTCTTGATTTTTCAAAGTTCATTTTGAATTTCTTTCATTGAAATGCAAGAGTTGGATTATTTCAGTAGTGTTTTGTCGTGGTTTACCTTGTCACAGTTACATTCTCTTGATTTTTCAAAGTTCATTTTGAGTTTCTTTCATTGAAATGCAAGAGTTGGATTATTTCAGTAGTGTTTTGTCGTGGTTTACCTTGTCACAGTTACATTCTCTTGATTTTTCAAAGTTCATTTTGAATTTCTTTCGTGAAATGCAAGAGCTGGAATATTTCAGTAGTGTTTTGTCGTGGTTTACCATGTCACAGTTACATTCTCTTGATTTTTCAAAGTTCATTTTGAATTTCTTTCATGAAATGCAAGGGTTGGAATATTTCAGTAGTGTTTTATCGTGGTTTACCTTGTCTCAGTTACATCCTCTTGATTTTTCGAAGTTCATTTTGGATTTCTTTCCTTGAAATGCAAGAGTTGGAATATTTAAGTAGTGTTTTGTCGTGGTTTACCTTGTCACAGTTACATTCTCTTGATTTTTCAAAGTTCATTGTGGATTTCTTTCCTTGAAATGCAAGAGTTGGAATATTTCAGTAGTGTTTTGTTATGGTTTACCTTGTCACAGTTACATTCTCTTGATTTTTCAAAGTTCATTTTGGATTTCTTTCCTTGAAATGCAAGAGTTGGAATATTTCAGTAGTGTTTTGTCATGGTTTACCTTGTCACAGTTACATTCTCATGATTTTTCAAAGTTCATTTTGGATTTTTACATTCTCTGGATTTTTCAAAGTTCATTTTGCATTTCTTTCGTGAAATTCAAGGGTTGGAATATTTCAGTAGTGTTTCGTCATGGTTTACCATGTCACAGTTACATTCTCTTAATTTTTCAAAGTTCATTTTGAATTTTTTCATTGAAATGCAAGAGTTGGAATATTTCAGTAGTGTCTTGTTGTGCTTTACCTTGTCACAGTTACATTCTCTTGATTTTTCAAAGTTCATTTTGGATTTCTTTCGTTGAAATGCAAGAGTTGAAATATTTCATTAGTGTTTTGTTGTGCTTTACCTTGTCACAGTTACATTCTCTTGATTATTCAAAGTTCATTTTGAATTTCTTTCGTGAAATGCAAGAGTTGGAATATTTCAATAGTGTTTTATCGTGGTTTACCTTGCCACAGTTTCATTCTCTTGATTTTTCAAAGCTCATTTTGGATTTCTTTCCTTGAAATGCAAGAGTTGGAATATTTCAGTAGTGTCTTGTTGTGCTTTACCTTGTCACTGTTACATTCTCTTGATTTTTCAAAGTTCATTTTGAATATATTTCAGTAGTTGGAATATTTCAGTAGTGTTTTGTTGTGCTTTACCTTGTCACAGTTACATTCTCTTGATTTTTCAAAGTTCATTTTGAATATCTTTCGTGAAATGCAAGAGTTGGAATATTTCAGTAGTGTTTTATCGTGGTTTACCTTTTCACAATTACATTCTCTTGATCTTTCAAAGTTCATTTTGGATATCTTTCCTTGAAATGCAAGAGTTGGAATATTTCAGTAGTGTTTTGTCGTGGTTTACCTGTACCATGAGTAAAATGCGATGTATTTAAAATACCAAAATAAAGTTCCTTCTTTCTAAAGATAATTCTGATTTCCTATAATTAAGTTAAACCTAGTTTCAAAAATGAAGTCCTTAATCAGCAAAGAGAAAAAGTGCAGTCACCCCAGACAGAGAACGGCGCTATCCAGGCTTAAGATTTCGCTAAGAGAGTGAGAAATAATAAATATTCTACGTACAATATTTCTAAGGAAGTTTAAATGGCAAAAACCGTGTGAAAGCTTGAATCATCAAAAATATTTAAAAGAAATTATTGGACGAAAGGTTCGCATCCTTGACCACTCGGGCCAATTATGAGTCAGTCCTCACGGCACAGGACTGAAAAAGCTATGTTTGATAAGGGGGTAGGAGTGCTTTTTGAGATGATTCGTAGATAGATTGAGGATTCGTAGATCAGATTTGGGAGGATTCGTAAATCAGATTTGGAAGGATTTGTAATGTAGATTCAGGACCATTCAGACAGAATTCTTATATTCTTTCATCGTTGTCACCGTTATTGTCATTTGAAGTGACCCATTGCTGTGCACCTAAGTATGTAAGTTCAATAAATCTATTGCCTTTTTTATCTGTGTTTATTTCATTTTATATGTCCGTATCTGGCCTACTGATAGGCTAATTAGTTCGCATGTCTCCAAGGTCAACGCTCCCAGGGAATCGGATCTCCAGATAGCTCAAGAAAAAGAGGTCACATTTATATGTCTACATATTCAATTTTCTCCCATTAATTGAGAGCGGCGCTAGCCTAGTTGACACAATCTTTAGCGCTATGAGCGGCGCTATCGGAGTACCTATAAATTGGAAGTTCACAGTTTAAGGTATAATTTTAGACTTGATGCGATCAATCTTCATTACCGCTATCAGGACGGCCAGAAAGCTTTTTATGGCCACAAAGAAAACCTTTATTGCTACAAATGGCGCGAATCGGAAATTGGAGGAATACTTGCGGACTAATTACGCAATAAACTTTGTAATTTGAATTTAATTATTAGAGGGATACAGACATATAAGTAAAGTGATTAGGCCTATAACCGCTAGGCTACGACAGGAAACCCCTTATATCTCATAGGAGATAATATCCTACCCCAAAATAGGCTAAGTGAAAAAATAAATTTATTTTGAGTCGATTCAATGCTTGTGTACATATATACTATATTTTTATTTTCTTTAAGTTTTAACTGGTGGAAGTTGGGAAAACTGGGTCGAGTTGACTAAATAAAAATTGTATATTGAAACAGAAATGGCCTTGTCAAAAGAGGAAGGTAAATGGACTTCGCTTTTAGCGGCGCTCGAATTAGCAAAACTTCGAGCAGCTTTGCTTGAACTTTGGCTATTAGAAATAAATTTGTATCCCCTCAAAGAGTTGGGTACAATAGAAAAAATGGAGAAAAGGCTCAATGAAGAATTGTAAAATGAAAAAAAAATAGTATTCAGTTTTTAACAAGTAGAAGCAAGTGTATAATTAGTAGTTTTTTTAGTGTTAGTAGTAAATACAATGTAGTAGTGTCGTATATTACTAAATAATAAAGTATTTGCACCGTGAATTGAAAGAATAAAATAAAAGATAATACGTAAAGAAAAACAAAATCTAGCTAGACCGATGAAACGTTGGTAGAAACAGAAGAATTTTAGGCATAATAGTAGCAAATGGGGTCCTAATTCAGCCTTACTACAGGTACAGGCTATAAACTTATTGTTCAAGGATAACACTGCTACTGTTGGGGTTCCACCCCTGTTTCTTTTCCTTTCAGATAAATGACCTATTTTCGTTTCTTTAATTACATTTGCTTATAGTATTTCAAAAAGACAGGTTAAATTCCCGTTACTAAGCGATAGTGGTTTTGCAATAGGTAAGCTGTGAAGCAAGGTTATTTTTATACTTCCTGGTTGGGAGTCATTGAAAGATAAATCTAAGAGGTAAAATTGGGTTTGAATGACGAGGTAGCTGATTGGCTGGGCCAATTGACGGTCCACCCATACAAACAGTGCTGTACAAATTATCATTATGTTTTAGTCTGCGTTCTGACCCCAGTCGGGGATATGTATTTTTTTGTGGTATTTGTGACCCTTTTGGAAGAATACAAGTAAGGTATTTTCTACAAACTGTGTAGTATTTTCCGTAACCCAGGCAGGGTAGGAATAGAGCTACAAGGCTCTGTCATTGTTATATTGACAGGGAGGGTTGTTACCTCCAAGGAGAGAGTAGAGATTTTCTAGCCGTAACCCAAGGCGGGTACATTTGGCATTAGGGAGTGGTCATTTGACCACTCGATCGCGTTATCATACCCTGGGACAGGGTATACTCTAAATAGGGTAGTACCAAACCCGATATTTGCAGAACCGTTGGGGTAAGAGCGGGAATCTCACTAACATTTGGGCCGACAAGGGGTTCTCCCCTTCGAGTAAGTGGCATAGCAATCTTTTTGCGTCATTCGAGTAAGTGGCATAGCAATCTTTTTGCGTCATTCGAGTAAGTGGCATAGCAATCTTTTTCCGTCATTCGAGTAAGTGGCATAGCAATCTTTTTGCGCCATTTTTGCCTTTAAAAGTGGTGACCCCGCACATACACCCCAAAAAGTGGTGCCAGCGCTAGCTAGCACTACGAACATTGGCGGCAGCGGCATAAGCACACATCCAATAGGAAGCTTAGCAAAAGTCGCCGAAGGAAGCAAAAAACAAGAGTTGTTACCCAGCTGTGACTGGAACTCTGCATAAGGCGAGAAATTCGGCGAAAGAAACCGTTGACCACAGAAAACGGAGGCATGGGGATAGGTCTTAAAAGGGTCTCCTTTACCTACACAGATGACCTTCATCTGAATAATGGTGTTAAAAAAAAAAAAAAATTCAAATTCTGAATTAGCTCCGCAAGATGAGTCACAAGAAATTCAAATTTGAATTTTGAACCATGGCTGCTTTAGAGCCATGCAGATGTATAACAAGCCAGTGTTCATTCTTGTTTACAAAGCATAATTAAAAATACATGAATGTATTTTTTTTTTTGGTCGAGTGTCATTTGTATTGCTGGGGTCGACTCCCCTCGCACACGTTAGGTCCCCTAGTGGATAAATATCCGCGTACTTTGCGCTTATTAATTTTATGGGTTATTTGTAATGATGGCAAATATCAGACTTAACTTATTGCTTTTTTTTATAAACAGATACCATTCAACACAATTAAGAAAGGTCGTCAAAAGTCTGTCTATTGTTCTTAAAAACTGCTTATTTGAAAATGTCAATTTTCTTTTTATGTTGTTCTTTAAGAGCGAAGAGAGGATTTAAGAGCGAGAGAGGATGAGCATATGTAGGTTTTATTTTTGTAGCTAGACATAAGACATACCTTAGTACTTCAGTTTAATTAAATCTACGTTCAATGTTTTGTTACAACAAGCATCCTTGATTGCTATACTGACGTATTTTCTGTAAAAAAAAAAAAAAAAAAAAAAAAAAAAAAAAAAAAAAAAAAAAAAAAAAAAATTAATTTCATTATATAATATCTTTGACATATGCTGTCCTACAGCTCTATGTTAAACATTACTTTCAAAGAGAAACAAAGGCATTAATGTCTTTAGCTCCTTGGCGAAAAATTTAATTTCATTAGTTTATATCTATGACGTATACAATAACAGAGAGATCACCGTTCTATAGTTCTGTGACAAAAATGTCCTTTAATTTCATTGGTTTATCTATGACATATCTTGTGCTCTAATTTTTGTGACATATTTTCGCAAGTCAGTCACCTTATATCTTACCTATACTGACTCAGGTCCCCTCGAATTTTCTATGAAAAATCGACCCATGTCCTAACTAAGATGGATATTATCCAAAACAAGAAATTATCAGTTCAGAAGCGTCTAATGATATGAAATATTTTGTCCTAGTGCAGATTATAGTTGTTTTAGGCCTACACATAAAATAGGATACCAGTGTAATTATGTGCTGCACGCTTGCTTATTCATGTGTTCCTTACTCGAGAAATATAATGTTTCTTACTCGAGAAATATATGTGCCAATAGTTGGCTATTGGTACGTTTATATGTAGAATTTCACGGCGGATGCGGAATTATATCTCAATAATAATATGTAAAATTTTAAAACAATTTGATCAGTTAAGATATATGGATTGAAACCCTGTGTATGTACAATGGCGACTAAGTAAAACCCACAAGGAATTCCCTATTAATGTGAAGGTGTTTTTCGCTTAACAGATTCTAATAAAACTTTAATATCATATTTATTTATTTAGTGCTCAAGGGTTTGCTCAAACAATAGCCTTCTAAAAAGGTATTGATGTCAGTTCTTCATTACACTTACATTCTTTGCCAAGCATCAACTGGAATCTACGCGGGCAAGCTTGGAAATCCTGCATCTAATTACCTTATTCGAAAGGCGAATATGAGGCACCAATGTTGACTTGTAATTACGGAAAAATCCTGAGACTAATAAGACGAGAACCAAGAGAAGAACAAGGGGAAACAGCTGAAATGCAGAGGTTAAACCTGGAGCCCCATGAGAACGTCTAAGCCAAGAAATAGGGAAGACATTAGAAAACGAGTGGGTATAGAGGTCTCCACTCGTCCTTGTTATGTCTTGTTCCCTGATTATAGTATCGTTTACGGAAAACTGTGTGGTTATGACGCTGCAACATGCGTTTCTTATACAGCACGGACGTGCGTGAACAATGCATGCATAAAATATGTTGTAAAATTAGACCTCAAACTTAATAATGTAGGGTAAATTATGTTTATTTAATAAGTTTTGAAGAATTATATAAGCCCTTTATGTTTATTTAATAAGTATTGGAGAATTATATAAGCCCTTTATCGATGTTTCCGTTCTCAAAACAAATTTGAAGACATCTCTGTTTTAGATTCTGTTTTAGATGTTTTAATTCTGTCTCATAGCGTAGAAATCAATGTACCCAATCAATACGTGACTTATTTGTACTATGAATGTTTACTTTAAAGAACGTGTGATTCTGCCTCGTTATTTTTATTATAGGAAGTAAATGGACACATCGGTTATTGAGCATTACAATGAGCTGCCCAGTACAGATACGACCCAGTAGCATCTATTTTCATCATATCTCAACCAACGAAGAGTACTCACCATAGACTCCAGGCAATTTTCATCCCAGCTTCGTCTACGAAAACAACAGTTACCTTCGATCGTCGTTTCTTCGACCATGAACCATATTACGTATCAGGTAACACAATTTGAAGTTTAATTCTGAGAACCCCATCGATCAATACAAGATAAACGATATTTAACGATATTTGAAGTTAAATGATATTTAAAGATATTTGAAGATATTTGAAGCTGAAGCTAGAGACAATTTGAAGTTTAATTCTGAGAGCCCCATCGATCAATACAAGATAAACGATATTTAACGATATTTGAAGTTAAATGATATTTAAAGATATTTGAAGATATTTGAAGCTGAAGTTAGAGACAATTTGAAGTTTAATACTGAGAACCCCATCGATCAATACAAGATAAACGATATTTAACGATATTTGAAGTTAAATGATATTTAAAGACATTTGAAGATATTCGAAGCTGAAGTTAGAGACAATTTGAAGTCTAATTCTGAGAACCCCATCGATCAGTAAACGATATTTAGCAATATTTGAAGCTAAATGATATTTAAAGACATTTGAAGATATTTGAAGCTGAAGTTAAAGACAATTTGAAGTTCAATTCTGAGAACCCCATCGATCAATACAAGATAAACGATATTTAACGATATTTGAAGCTAAACGATATTTGAAGATGTTTGAAGTTCAAGTTAAAGACAATATGTTAAAAGAATCACTATAGTTTGATGACAACCCATTCCAAATCCAAACTTCAATTACCCCGTTATTAACCTAGGAATCACCGCAAAGGCTAATCGACGCAAGCCATGAGCTAACAATTTTATAAAAGGCACAAATGAACAATTTTCCGCGAGAATACATTCTCTATGTGCCTCAAAAAATCCTAAAAATGATATGCTGACAAGAAAAACACCAACACCTGTAGTGGGAAGCATCATTTCCCAGTTGACTATTAGAGAAAACTTGTCGTATGAAGACAGTCAGGCTCGAACTGTTCCATGAAGAAACCATAACGTAAATGCTTCAAAATTTTTGCCAAGACAAAAAGAGTGAAGGATAATAATTTACAACAGAAGGGTGTAGTACACTAAGGACTCGAAGGTGATGAATAGATGTGAATCTACATGTGTTACTTCCTAATAACTTTGATAAGTCAAAAATCCCAATAGTGAAAGTGTTTTAATGTTACCAGTGAATATGGTAAATCCAATATTGTGTGTTTTAAATCGTTTCTGTACGTAGTGTTAGATGTCCAGATACTTATGTGTAGCGTTGTCGAGATATTCATTTAATGTAGCGTAGATAGAAAGTAGTGTGCCATATAGACAGCAAAATAAAAAAAAACCTTGTAAAAATTTATTTAAAAAAATCTTTAGTAT
Organism: Artemia sinica; assembly: GCA_027921565.1. Classification (NCBI taxonomy): domain Eukaryota; kingdom Metazoa; phylum Arthropoda; class Branchiopoda; order Anostraca; family Artemiidae; genus Artemia; species Artemia sinica. Next base: position 60,198,040 of record CM051261.1, read on the forward strand.
AGTAGCTAGCCTAGAACCATGAATAATCTTAGTCCGGTAGATGAATTTTAGATAGGGATGTAGAATAAAATAAGAAAGGTAATAGGGAAAATTTTTAGCACCCCTTGTTAAGCCCTAACATAAATATAAAATAATTATGTAGAAGAAATAGTTAATAAATGGCGAACATTTTAAAACTCCAAAGGCGAGCAATTGCTAATGACGGGACGTCATTAATTGATGGGAAGGGTGATATGTACCATGAGTAAAATGCGATGTATTTAAAATACCAAAATAAAGTTCCTTCTTTCTAAAGATAATTCCGATTTCCTATAATTAAGTTAAACCTAGTTTCAAAATGAAGTCCTTAATCAGCAAAGAGAAAAAGTGCAGTCACCCCAGACAGAGAACGGCGCTATCCAGGCTTAAGATTTCGCTAAGAGAGTGAGAAATAAAAATATGCTACGTACAATATTTCTAAGGAAGTTTAAATGGCAAAAACCGTGTGAACGCTTGAATCATCAAAAATATTTAAAAGAATTTATTGGACAAAAGGTTCGCATCCTTGAACCACTCGGGCCAATTATGAGTCAGTCCTCACGGCGCAGGACTGAAAAGCTATGTTTGATAAGGGGGTAGGAGTGCTTTTTGAGATGATTCGTAGATTAGATTTGGAAGGATTCGTAGATCAGATTTGGGAGGATTCGTAAAATCAGATTTGGAAGGATTTGTAATGTAGATTCAGGACCATTCAGACAGAATTCTTATATTCTTTCATCGTTGTCACCGTTGTTGTCATTTGAAGTGACCCATTGCTGCGCACCTAAGTATGTAAGTTCAATAAATCTATTGCCTTTTTTATCTGTGTTTATTTCATTTTATATGTCCGTATCTGGCCTACTGATAGCTAATTAGTTCGCATGTCTCCAAGGTCAACGCTCCCAGGGAATCGGATCTCCAGATAGCTCAAGAAAAAGAGGTCACATTTATATGTCTACATATTCAATTTTCTCCCATTAATTGAAAGCGACGCTAGCCTAGTTGACACAATCTTTAGCACTATAAGCGGCGCTGTCGGAGTACCTATAAAGTGTAAGTTCACAGTTTAAGGTATAATTTTAGACTTGACGCGATCAATCTTCATTACCGCTGTCAGGACGGCCAGAAAGCTTTTTATGGCCACAAAGAAAAGTTCTATTGCTACATACCTTGTCACAGTTACAGTCTCTTGATTTTTCAAAGTTCATTTTTGGATTTCTATCGTTGAAATGCAAGAGTTGGAATATTTCAGTAGTGTTTTGTCGTGGTTTACCTTGTTACAGTTACATTCTCTTGATTTTTCAAAGTTCATTTTTAATTTCTTTCGTTGAAATGCAAGAGTTGGAATATTTCAGTAGTGTTTTGTCATGGTTTACCTTGCCACAGTTACATTCTCTTGATTTTTCAAAGTTCATTTTGAATTTCTTTCATTGAAATGCAAGAGTTGGATTATTTCAGTAGTTTTTTGTCGTGGTTTACCTTGTTACAGTTACATTCTCTTAATTTTTCAAAGTTCATTTTGAATTTCTTTCGTTGAAATGCAAGAGTTGGAATATTTCAGTAGTGTTTTGTCGTGGTTTACCTTTTCACAGTTACGTTCTCATGATTTTTCAAAGTTCATTTTTAATTTCTTTCAGTTGGATTATTTTAGTAGTGTATTTGTTGTGGTTTACCTTGTCACACTTACATTCTCTAGATTTTTCAAAGTTCATTTTGGATTTCTTTCGTTGAAATGCAAGAGTTGGAATATTTGAGTAGTGTTTTGTCATGGTTTACCTTGTCACAGTTACATTCTCTTAATTTTTCAAAGTTCATTTTGAATTTCTTTCGTTGAAATGCAAGAGTTGGAATATTTAAGTAGTGTTTTGTTGTGCTTTACCTTGTCATAGTTACATTCTCTTGATTTTTTCAAAGTTCTTTTTGAATTTCTTTCGTTGAAAAGGAAGAGTTGGAATATTTCAGTAGTGTCTTGTCGTGGCTTACCTTGTCACAGTTACATTCTCTTAATTTTTCAAAGTTCATTTTGAATTTCTTTCGTTGAAATGCAAGAGTTGGAATATTTCAGTAGTGTCTTGTTGTGCTTTACCTTGTCACTGTTACATTCTCTTGATTTTTCAAAGTTCATTTTGGATATATTTCAGTAGTGTTTTGTTGTGCTTTACCTTGTCACAGTTACATTCTCTTGATTTTTCAAAGTTCATTTTGAATTTCTTTCGTGAAATGCAAGAGTTGGAATATTTCAGTAGTGTTTTGTCATGGTTTACCCTATCACTGTTACATGCTCTTGATTTTTCAAAATTCATTTTGAATATCATTCGTGAAATGCAAGAGTTGGAATATTTTAGTAGTGTTTTATCGTGGTTTACCTTTTCACAATTACATTCTCTTGATTTTTCAAAGTTCATTTTGGATTCCTTTCATTGAAATGCTTGAATTGGAATATTTCAGTAGTGTTTTGTCATGGTTTACCTTGTCACAGTTACGTTCTCTTGATTTTTTCAAAGTTCTTTTTGAATTTCTTTTGTTGAAATGCAAGAGTTGGAATATTTCAGTAGTGTCTTGTCGTGGCTTACCTTGTCACAGTTACATTCTCTTGATTTTTTCAAAGTTATTTTTGAATTTCTTTCATTGAAATGCAAGAGTTGGAATATTTCAGTAGTGTTTTGTTGTGCTTTACCTTGTCACACTTAGATTCTCTTGATTTTTTAAAGTTCATTTTGAATTTCTTTCATTGAAATGCAAGAGTTGGAATATTTTAGTAGTGTCTTGTCTTTATTTACCTTGTCACAGTTACATTCTCTTGATTTTTCAAAGTTCATTTTGGATTTATTTCATTGAAATGCATGAGTTGGAATATTTCAGTAGTGTTTTGTCGTGGCTTACCTTGTCACAGTTACATTCTCTTGATTTTTTCAAAGTTCTTTTTGAATTTCTTTCGTTGAAATGCAAGAGTTGGAATATTTCAGTAGTGTTTTGTTGTGCTTTACCTTGTCACACTTAGATTCTCTTGATTTTTCAAAGTTCATTTTGAATTTCTTTCATTGAAATGCAAGAGTTGGAATATTTTAGTAATGTCTTGTCGTGATTTACCTTGTCACAGTTACATTCTCTTGATTTTTCAAAGTTCATTTTGGATTTATTTCGTTGAAATGCAAGAGTTGGAATATTTCAGTAGTTTTTTGTCGTGGTTTACCTTGTCACAGTGACATTCTCTTGATTTTTCAAATTTCATCTTGAATTTCATTCGTTGAAATGCGAGAGTTGAAATATTTCAGTAGTGTTTTGTTCTGCTTTACCTTGTCACAGTAACATTGTCTTGATTTTTCAAAGTTCATTTTGGATTTCTTTCGTAAAATGCAAGAGTTGGAATATTTCAGTAGTGTTTTGTCATGGTTTACCATTTCACAGTTACATTCTCTTGATTTTTCAAAGTTCATTTTGAATTTCTTTCGTGAAATGCAAGAGTTGGAATATTTTAGTAGTGTTTTGTCATGGTTTACCTTGTCAAAGTTACATTCTCTTGATTTTTCAAAGTTCATTTTGGATTTCTTTCATTGAAATGCATGAGTTGGAATATTTCAGTAGTGTTTTGTCATGGTTTACCTTGTCACAGTTACATTCTCTTGATTTTTCAAAGTTTATTTCGGATTTCTTTCCTTGAAATGCAAGAGTTGGAACACACACACAAGCACACACACACAAACACACACACACAAACACAAACACACACAAACATACACACATGTTACCAAATTCAAAATTATTGCACAGAAATACCAAAACCATAGGTTAGGTTAGGCTAGCCTATGTACGCGCGCGTACATAGGTAAACCATGACAAAACACTACTAAAATATTCCAACTCTTGCATTTCACGAAAGAAATCCAAAATGAAGTTTGAAAAATCAAGAGAATGTAACTGTGACAAGGTAAAGCACAACAAAACACTACTGAAATATTCCAACTCTTGCATTTCAATGCAAGAAATTCAAAATGAACTTTGAAAAATCAAGAGAATGTAACTGTGAAAAGGTAAACCACGACAAACACTACTGAAATAATCCAACTCTTGCATGCCAATGCAAGAAATTCCAAATGAACTTTAAAAATCAAGAGAATGGAACTGTGACATGGTAAACTATGACAAAACACTACTGAAATATTCCAACTCTTGCATTGCAACGAAAGAAATTCAAGATGAACTTTGAAAAATCAAGATAATGTCACTGTAAAAAGGTAAACCACGACAAACACTACTGAAATAATCCAACTCTTGCATTTCATGCAAGAAATTCCAAATGAACTTTGAAAAATCAAGAGAATGTAACTGTGAGATGGTAAACCACGACAAATCAAAAGAATGTAACTGTGGCAAGATAAACCATGACAAAACACTACTGAAATATTCCAACTCTTGCATTTCAACGAAAGAAATTAAAAATGAACTTTGAAAAATCAAGAGAATGAAACTGTGACAAGGTAAACCATAACAAAACACTACTGAAATATTCCAACTCTTGCATTTCAACGATAGAAATCCAAAAATGAACTTTGAATAATCAAGAGAATGTAACTGTGACAAGGTAAACCAAGACAAAACACTACTGAAATATTCCAACTCTTGCATTTCAAGGAAAGAAATCCAAAATGAACTTTGAAAGATCATGAGAATGTAATTGTTAAAAAGTAAACCACGATAAAACACTACTGAAATATTCCAACTCTTGCATTTCATGAAAGAAATTCAAAATGAACTTTGAAAAATCAAGAGAATGTAACAGTGATATGGTAAACCATGCCAAAACACTACTGAAATATTTCAACTCTTGCATTTCACGAAAGAAATTCAAAATGAGCTTTGAAAAATCAAGAGAATGTAACTGTGACAAGTTAAAGCACAACAAAACACTACTGAAATTTTCCAACTCTTGCATTTCAACGAAAGAAATCCAAAATGAACTTTGAAAAATCAAGAGAATGTAACAGTGACAAGGTAATGCTCAACAAGACACTACTGAAATATTCCAACTCTTGCATTTCAACGAAAGAAATTCAAAATGAACTTTGAAAATCAAGAGAATGTAAAAATCCAAAATGAACTTTGAAAAATCAAGAGAATGTAACTGTGACAAGGTAAACCACGACAAAACACTACTGAAATATTCCAATTCTTGCATTTCAAGGAAAGAAATCCAAAATGAACTTTGAAAAATCAAGAGAATGTAACTGTGAGAAAGTAAACCATAACAAAACACTACTGAAATATTCCAACTCTTGCATTTCAACGAAAGAAATTCAAAAATGAACTGTGAAAAATCAAGAGAATGTAACTGTGACAAGGTAAACCACGATAAAACACTATTGAAATATTCCAATTCTTGCATTTCAACGAAAGAAATCCAAAAATGAACTTTGAAAAATCAAGAGAATGTAACTGTGACAAGGTAAACCACGAAAGAACACTACTGAAATATTCCAACTCTTGCATTTCAAGGAAAGAAATCCAAAATGAACTTTGAAAAATCAAGAGAATGTAAATATGATAAGGTAAACAACAACAAAACACTACTGAAATATTCCAACTCTTGCATTTCAACGAAAGAAATCCAAAAAATGAACTTTGAAAAATCAAGAGAATGTAACTGTGACAAGATAAACCACGAAAGAACACTACTGAAATATTCCAACTCTTGCATTTCAAGGAAAGAAATCCAAAATGAACTTTGAAAATTCAAGAGAATGTAACTATGATAAGGTAAACAACAACAAAACACTACTGAAATATTCCAACTCTTGCATTTCAACGAAAGAAATCCAAAATGAGCTTTGAAAAATCAAGAGAATGTAACTGTGACAAGGTAAACCACGATAAAACACTATTGAAATATTCCAACTCTTGCATTTCACGAAAGAAATTCGAAATAAACTTTGAAAAATCAAGAGAATGCAACTGTGACAAGGTAAAGCACAACAAAACAGTACTGAAATATTACAACTCTTGCAATTCAAAGAAAGAAATCCAAAATGAACTTTGAAAAATCAAGAGAATGTAACTGTGACAAGGTAAACCATGACAAAACACTACCGAAATATTCCAACTCTTGCATTTCAATGAAAGAAATTCGAAATGAACTTTGAAAAATCAAGAGAATGTAACTGTGACAAGGTAAACCATAACAAAACACTACTCAAATATTCCAACTCTTGCATTTCAACGAAAGAAATCCAAAAATGAACTTTGAAAAATCAAGAGAATGTAACTGTGACAAGGTAAACCACGACAAAACACTACTGAAATATTCCAACTCTTGCATTTCACGGAAGAAATTCAAAATGAACTTTGAAAAATCAAGAGAATGTAAAAATCCAAAATGAACTTGAAAAATCATGAGAATGTAACTGTGACAAGGTAAAACATGACAAAACACTACTGAAAAATTCCAACTCTTGCATTTCAAGGAAAGAAATCCAAAATGAACTTTGAAAAATCAAGAGAATGTAACTGTGGCAAGGTAAACCATAACAAAACACTACTGAAATATTCCAACTCTTGCATTTCAACGAAAGAAATCCAAAAATGAACTTTGAAAAATCAAGAGAATGTAACTGTGACAAGGTAAACCACGACAAAACACTACTGAAATATTCCAACTCTTGCATTTCAAGGAAAGAAATCCACAATGAACTTTGAAAAATCAAGAGAATGTAACTGTGACAAGATAATCCACGACAAAAAACTACTGAAATATTCCAACTCTTGCATTTCAAGGAAAGAAATCCAAAATGAACTTTGAAAAATCAAGAGAATATAACTGGGAAAAGGGAAACCACGATAAAACACTACTGAAATATTCCAACTCTTGCATTTCACGAAAGAAATTCAAAATGAACTTTGAAAAATCAAGAGAATGTAACTGTGACAAGGTAAAGCACAACAAAATACTACAGAAATATTCCAACTCTTGCATTTCAACGAAAGAAATTCAAAATGAACTTTGAAAAATTAAGAGAACGTAACTGTGACAAGGTAAACCACGACAAAACATTACTGAAATAATCCAAATCTTACATTTCAATGAAAGAAATTCAAAATGAACTTTGAAAAATCAAGAGAATCTAAAAATCCAAAATGAACTTTGAAAAATCAAGAGAATGTAACTGTGACAAGGTAAACCACGACAAAACCCTACTGAAATATTCCAACTCTTGCATTTCAAGGAAAGAAATCCAAAATGGACTTTGAAAAATCAAGAGAATGTAACTCTGGCAAGGTAAAGCACAACAAAACACTACTGAAATATTCCAACTCTTGCATTTCAATGAAAGAAATCCAAAATGAACTTTGAAAAATCAAGAGAATGTAACTGTGACAAGGTAAACCAAGACAAAACACTACTGAATTTAAGTATGTTTCATCTCATTCGAAGACATGTAAAAAAAAGTTAAAAAAAAAACTGTAAGAAAAAAAAAATTGGGCACTACAAACATTATTTTTCTAATAGTAAAAGTCGAATAGTAAAAAGAACACTACTGAAATATTCCAACTCTTGCATTTCAAGGAAAGAAATCCAAAATGAACTTTGAAAAATCAAGAGAATGTAAATATGATAAGGTAAACAACAACAAAACACTACTGAAATATTCCAACTCTTGCATTTCAACGAAAGAAATCCAAAAAATGAACTTTGAAAAATCAAGAGAATGTAACTGTGACAAGATAAACCACGAAAGAACACTACTGAAATATTCCAACTCTTGCATTTCAAGGAAAGAAATCCAAAATGAACTTTGAAAATTCAAGAGAATGTAACTATGACAAGGTAAACAACAACAAAACACTACTGAAATATTCCAACTCTTGCATTTCAAGGAAAGAAATCCAAAATGAGCTTTGAAAAATCAAGAGAATGTAACTGTGACAAGGTAAACCACGATAAAACACTATTGAAATATTCCAACTCTTGCATTTCACGAAAGAAATTCGAAATAAACTTTGAAAAATCAAGAGAATGCAACTGTGACAAGGTAAAGCACAACAAAACAGTACTGAAATATTACAACTCTTGCAATTCAAAGAAAGAAATCCAAAATGAACTTTGAAAAATCAAGAGAATGTAACTGTGACAAGGTAAACCATGACAAAACACTACTGAAATATTCCAACTCTTGCATTTCAATGAAAGAAATCCGAAATGAACTTTGAAAAATCAAGAGAATGTAACTGTGACAAGGTAAACCATAACAAAACACTACTCAAATATTCCAACTCTTGCATTTCAACGAAAGAAATCCAAAAAATGAACTTTGAAAAATCAAGAGAATGTAACTGTGACAAGGTAAACCACGACAAAACACTACTGAAATATTCCAACTCTTGCATTTCAAGGAAAGAAATCCCAAAATGAACTTTGAAAAATCAAGAGAATGTAACTGTGACAAGGTAAACCACGACAAAACACTACTGAAATATTCCAACTCTTGCATTTCAAGGAAAGAAATCCAAAATGAACTTTGAAAAATCAAGAGAATGTAACTGTGGCAAGGTAAACCATAACAAAACACTACTGAAATATTCCAACTCTTGCATTTCAACGAAAGAAATCCAAAAATGAACTTTGAAAAATCAAGAGAATGTAACTGTGACAAGGTAAACCACGACAAAACACTACTGAAATATTCCAACTCTTGCATTTCAAGGAAAGAAATCCACAATGAACTTTGAAAAATCAAGAGAATGTAAACGTGACAAGATAATCCACGACAAAAAACTACTGAAATATTCCAACTCTTGCATTTCAAGGAAAGAAATCCAAAATGAACTTTGAAAAATCAAGAGAATATAACTGGGAAAAGGGAAACCACGATAAAACACTACTGAAATATTCCAACTCTTGCATTTCACGAAAGAAATTCAAAATGAACTTTGAAAAATCAAGAGAATGTAACTGTGACAAGGTAAAGCACAACAAAATACTACAGAAATATTCCAACTCTTGCATTTCAACGAAAGAAATTCAAAATGAACTTTGAAAAATTAAGAGAACGTAACTGTGACAAGGTAAACCACGACAAAACATTACTGAAATAATCCAAATCTTACATTTCAATGAAAGAAATTCAAAATGAACTTTGAAAAATCAAGAGAATCTAAAAATCCAAAATGAACTTTGAAAAATCAAGAGAATGTAACTGTGACAAGGTAAACCACGACAAAACCCTACTGAAATATTCCAACTCTTGCATTTCAAGGAAAGAAATCCAAAATGAACTTTGAAAAATCAAGAGAATGTAACTGTGGCAAGGTAAAGCACAACAAAACACTACTGAAATATTCCAACTCTTGCATTTCAATGAAAGAAATCCAAAATGAACTTTGAAAAATCAAGAGAATGTAACTGTGACAAGGTAAACCAAGACAAAACACTACTGAATTTAAGTATGTTTCATCTCATTCGAAGACATGTAAAAAAAAGTTAAAAAAAAAACTGTAAGAAAAAAAAAATTGGGCACTACAAACATTATTTTTCTAATAGTAAAAGTCGAATAGTAAAAAGAACACTACTGAAATATTCCAACTCTTGCATTTCAAGGAAAGAAATCCAAAATGAACTTTGAAAAATCAAGAGAATGTAAATATGATAAGGTAAACAACAACAAAACACTACTGAAATATTCCAACTCTTGCATTTCAACGAAAGAAATCCAAAAAATGAACTTTGAAAAATCAAGAGAATGTAACTGTGACAAGATAAACCACGAAAGAACACTACTGAAATATTCCAACTCTTGCATTTCAAGGAAAGAAATCCAAAATGAACTTTGAAAATTCAAGAGAATGTAACTATGATAAGGTAAACAACAACAAAACACTACTGAAATATTCCAACTCTTGCATTTCAAGGAAAGAAATCCAAAATGAGCTTTGAAAAATCAAGAGAATGTAACTGTGACAAGGTAAACCACGATAAAACACTATTGAAATATTCCAACTCTTGCATTTCACGAAAGAAATTCGAAATAAACTTTGAAAAATCAAGAGAATGCAACTGTGACAAGGTAAAGCACAACAAAACAGTACTGAAATATTACAACTCTTGCAATTCAAAGAAAGAAATCCAAAATGAACTTTGAAAAATCAAGAGAATGTAACTGTGACAAGGTAAACCATGACAAAACACTACTGAAATATTCCAACTCTTGCATTTCAATGAAAGAAATCCAAAATGAACTTTGAAAAATCAAGAGAATGTAACTGTGACAAGGTAAACCATAACAAAACACTACTCAAATATTCCAACTCTTGCATTTCAACGAAAGAAATCCAAAAATGAACTTTGAAAAATCAAGAGAATGTAACTGTGACAAGGTAAACCACGACAAAACACTACTGAAATATTCCAACTCTTGCATTTCACGGAAGAAATTCAAAATGAACTTTGAAAAATCAAGAGAATGTAAAAATCCAAAATGAACTTGAAAAATCATGAGAATGTAACTGTGACAAGGTAAAACATGACAAAACACTACTGAAATATTCCAACTCTTGCATTTCAAGGAAAGAAATCCAAAATGAACTTTGAAAAATCAAGAGAATGTAACTGTGGCAAGGTAAACCATAACAAAACACTACTGAAATATTCCAACTCTTGCATTTCAACGAAAGAAATCCAAAAATGAACTTTGAAAAATCAAGAGAATGTAACTGTGACAAGGTAAACCACGACAAAACACTACTGAAATATTCCAACTCTTGCATTTCAAGGAAAGAAATCCACAATGAACTTTGAAAAATCAAGAGAATGTAACTGTGACAAGATAAACCAGGACAAAAAACTACTGAAATATTCCAACTCTTGCATTTCAAGGAAAGAAATCCAAAATGAACTTTGAAAAATCAAGAGAATATAACTGGGAAAAGGTAAACCACGATAAAACACTACTGAAATATTCCAACTCTTGCATTTCACGAAAGAAATTCAAAATGAACTTTGAAAAATCAAGAGAATGTAACTGTGACAAGGTAAAGCACAACAAAATACTACTGAAATATTCCAACTCTTGCATTTCAACGAAAGAAATTCAAAATGAACTTTGAAAAATTAAGAGAATGTAACTGTGACAAGGTAAACCACGACAAAACATTACTGAAATAATCCAACTCTTACATTTCAATGAAAGAAATTCAAAATGAACTTTGAAAAATCAAGAGAATCTAAAAATCCAAAATGAACTTTGAAAAATCAAGAGAATGTAACTGTGACAAGGTAAACCACGACAAAACCCTACTGAAATATTCCAACTCTTGCATTTCAAGGAAAGAAATCCAAAATGGACTTCGAAAAATCAAGAGAATGTAACTGTGGCAAGGTAAAGCACAACAAAACACTACTGAAATATTCCAACTCTTGCATTTCAATGAAAGAAATCCAAAATGAACTTTGAAAAATCAAGAGAATGTAACTGTGACAAGGTAAACCAAGACAAAACACTACTGAATTTAAGTATGTTTCATCTCATTCGAAGACATGTAAAAAAAAGTTAAAAAAAAAACTGTAAGAAAAAAAAAAATTGGGTACTACAAACATTATTTTTCAAATAGTAAAAGTCGCAACACACATATCTATATCATTCCCATTTTGAAGTTGGAAAATATTAAATATGAATTTCTTATGTTTTAAGTGTGTTTCATGGCATTCTAAGAGATGTAAAAAAAGTTAAAAAAAAAGTTAAAAAAAAAGTTAAAAAAAAGTTAAAAAAAAAAATTGGTCAATACAAACATTATTTTTCTAATAGTAAAAGTTGCGACACGCATATCTATATCATTCCCATTTTGAAGTTGGAAAATATTAAATATGAATTTGTTGTGTTTTAAATGTGTTTCATGACATTCTAAGAGATGTAAAAAAAGTTAAAAAAAATTAAAAAAAAAATAAAAATAAAAAAAAAAAATAAAAAAAATGTTGAGGGAGGAGGGTTGGAGGGAGGGGGGTTGGAGGGAGGGAGGGGGGTTGGAGGGAGGACGGGGGGGGTTAGAGGGGAGGGGGGGGGGGTGGAGTGGGGGGGGGTGGACGAATGTGGCATAGTGGGGGGTGGGGAACTTTGGGCAGGAATAAAAAATAGGTATGATTTACCTCATATACTAAGCTCGCAAGCCATTTAAATGCAGTGTTTACATAATTTTTTTCTTGTTTTGATATTGCTCTTTACCGACCTCTGGAGATCCAGGTTAAAAAAATATTTAACAATCTGGTAACTATAATGGGGTCTGTATAAATCACCCGATAAATTTTATTAGAATTAATTTTTTTACCCACTAAGAATATAAAAGAATAGCGTACTTCTTGCGTGTAGCTTTCGTCAATATTCCTTTTGTTTGAATGCATCATTATATTTTAAATGGCAATTTTGAAATGAGGAAATAACTGATTGTTAGAGTTTTTATACCCGTGTTCAAGGTTAAATATAAATCAACCACACCTAACAAATTAAATTACAGAAAGAATTTCACAACTTCATACAAAGGAAACGAATCACTAGCATGAAAACACGCACGACTTTTAACAGAAACAACAGCATGAATTTTCATGGTGGTTGAATCTGGTCATTGTACTGTCTGCTTGTATGGTGGGACTGTGCGCTCTTAAGCATTGTAGCTATATGGTGGACACCCCGCTCTCTATCGTTATAGCTATATGGGGGACTGCGTGCTCTTAAGCATTGTAGCTACATTGGGTACCTGTCTTGTACCTATCGTTATAGCTATATGGGGTACCTGTCTTGTACCTATCATTATAGCTACATTGGGTACCTGTCTTGTACCTATCGTTATAGCTACATTGGGTACCTGTCTTGTACCTTAGATTGATACAGTAATTTCCTACCTGTCTTGTAACTTAGATTGTACCAATACTACTACTTCTGGGGCCCAATGGATTAGTTATTTTTCAATTTAAAACAGAGACGGAAGAAATAGCCTGGAAATAGCCATTTGTTCAACATAGTCGAAAAATCTAATAAATATGTCTTTGAGTATAACTTTACCCCCCACAGTCCTTTGGGAGAAGGGCATCCAGCACCTCGAATTTATTTTTGATTAAAAGCGGAGATGCCAAAAAGTTAATTATTTTTGTAATTTAAAACAGAGAAGGAAGAAAAAAAAGACATAAAGTCTGCAAAATTGCGAAAAGGTTAAAGGGTTAATAATAAACACTTGGTGTGCACAAAATAAAGGATTGGCCTTATTGAACTCTAAGATTTATATAACTACACCAGATATATAGCAGGTCACTTCTACCCAAGGGGAGGCAGCTGGGAATCAGCCAAGACCAGGGCTGTGGAGTCGGAGTTTTAGCCATTTTCTTCCAATCATTTGACTTGACCCCCCCCCCCCCCAGTTCTAAGGGGGAAGGACTGCGAGTACGTCAAATTTGATTTTTGATTAAAAGTAGGGATGCCAAAAAGCTAATTATTCTTTTAATTTAAAACAGAGAAGGAAGAAAAACAGATAATAGAAAGCAAGAGAGATAGAGAGAGGATAAAAGAGAAAAATATAAAAATGTGCAGATTCAAAAATAAAAACTAGCTATCGCAGCTGAGAAGCAAAACACACACACACAAAAAAAATAATAAAAATAATAATGTTAAATTGGTAAAAAAGAGGTTATGACAAGAAAAACTCAGAGGCCTAAAAAGAACACAAGAATTGACCAAAATTAAATTTTCACACTGAAACTAAGAAAATCCAACCTGAAACTTAACTACTAATAAATGACTAATTTTGCCCTGTATTTAACGAAACTAATACAACATAATAATAAAAAAAATACAAACAAATACAAAACATAAAATATCATATTTCAAATTGTAACTGGTGATTCACATTGGACCGAAACAAGGATTATTTTATCCGAGAATTTAATTATTGGAGGACACTGATCTGGCTTCTTTCAATTTTGCAATATTTTTCGTTTTCGTATTTTTAGGAGGAGATGAGATACTACCATTTACCGTTTTCGGCACATATACTACCATTTACCGTTTCCTGGAATTAGAAAGGAGCGCTGTGACAAGATGGTCATCTTGTCACATCTTTTCTTATTATTAATCAAAAAAACATTTTGCACAAAATGAGTTTTTCAAAAAAAAAGTAAAAAAAAGTGAAAATCTTTTTTTTTGAAAATGAGTTTTCAAAAAAAAGTAAAAAAAAAGTAAAGAACTCCATTAAACCAGAAATGAACAAAATAGAATCAAATAATCCACTAAGCATACAACTACCACAAATCAGTATCAGTAAATAAATGAAACCCAAAACAAACCAGTGGCGTCATTTCATTCTAAACTATGGGGGGCTAAGCAACCTCTGTGGGCCCCCTAAATTGGTCGACTCACAGTTGTTGAAGAACAATATTTCTTCACAGTGGTTAGCACAGGCCTCTCCCAAAACCGACTAATAACAGTAAGAAGCAATTTAAAAGTATTTAATGAATACAGAGAGAACTTAAGTTGGAAATTAATTCAAAGTTTTTTTGTAACACTAAAAACCGACAAGGTCTCATTTTTCTAAAAATATTTTCTATCTATGTATTTTATGTAGTTTGATTCTATATAATAATTTTATACATTTAAAAATATTTTCTAACCATAGTATTGAAATCCAACGATTTCCTAAGATCCTTTTCACTAAATATCAACACCAGATCTCTCTTAACTCTCATTACCAATCTATTCCAGTATGCCCATCTTGTAGTAGATGATTACTCCAGCTGAAGAACAGTTATGCCAGTGGCTTTCTGAACATTATCAAACAGTTGGTAGTGTATACTGATATTCTCGATAAAGCAGTACAGCTCTCGAGAAGTGAAGAAAAAAGATGCCATTCATCTCAAGTTCTGAATGGAATCACCCAAAACAAGGTTGAGCCTATGAGGATGGTAGTTAATGCAAATTGCATGCGGTGCAATAGATATAATACAGGCTTGCCCACCTGAAAATTGGTCGCTAATGACGCTGCCCTGGTATTTTCAAAGAAAAATGTAAAAAAAATAAATTTCCACCTCCCTCTGGATGTTCAACAGTAAATTCCTCTCCCCAATCGTAAATTTTCTTGAACTGACACCAATTAATAGGTTTGAGTTTTTCTTTCAATGCTCAGGTTGTTCTTGTATAACTCTTATTTGTTAAGTTTTTCTTGTTTTCTTACCTTTTTTTATAAGTTGGTTCAAGCTGAGCCCCCCCCCCCCCCGTTAATAAAGCCTTTCGTTTGTGAAGTCAAAATATTTGGTCTTTGATTGTTGGTACAATTTTTTTTTTTATTAACAAATGTTTTCCTTTTGCATATTCTCGTTTTGTTATGATCTTTGGTGTGATAATAATAATTTATTTATGTATTATTTATTACAATAATTATTTATAACCCACTTTTATACAAAACAAGCGGAGTAAAGTACACTAAAAAGGAAAAAAAAATCAAATACACAGAAACAAAGATAACTTAAACCTTAATCACTGACAAAAACACACGGATAATATTATGGTTATGGCCTAGGGACACAAAGGCATGTCTTGTTAAATTATTACTAAGCAATTCAAATGATTGGTTAACGTCAGTAGCACCATACTTCTCAATAATACGTCTATTACGATATGAAGTGGGAAGGTACAGTAAAAATTTACAATCTCTAAAATAAGCGATACGGATCTGGCGCAAATCATTCTTATTCAATAACGAGTACATTCCACTTAAAAGACAAGACAGAATGGCCACAATATGTGGAATACATTTTAGCTAAAGCTCGGCGTGAATATTTTCCACGGGTAGGTACAATTTTCGCATATCCGATCTTCAAATTTTCTTTAACATCTCTCAGAACTTGAAGTCGCAAAAAGTGAGTGTAGAACAAATACTAATTCCTAACCACCGTAAACTCGTAACATTGCGAATTACTGAGGATCCACAGGACAAATTATGAGCTGATGATTTGGGATTGAAAACTAAATATTCGCAATTACTAACATTCAAAAACAGATCAACATCCCGAAACATCATAGAAATACGTTGTACCGATAATGCCAAAATAGACTTGGTTCGGCTTAAAACTACCAGGTTGTCCGCATACGCAATATAAGACACATCAGATAAATTATAAAAATACGAAGGCTTGATTCTTAATAACACATTTTGAATGCAAGCATTAAATAAATAAGGTGATAGCACTCCACCCTGTCGTACTCCAGATTGAACTGGTATGTTACCGCAGTACCCTGTACCAGATTTCAAACGAAGAAACGAATTACTATACCAAAATTTAAGTACATGTTTGACAGAAGGGTTCACTCCAAACTTTGACGAAGAGTGCCACATTTGTGCATGGCAAATTCTATCGAAGGCTTTAGGCAAATCCAAAGCGCAAATACGTAATTCATAGCCTTTAGACTGGGCATCATAAAGAGTTGAAGCTAAAACCTTATGCGCATGAAGACACCCAATACGAGGTTGAAATCCAAATTGGTTTGAGTCTTTTGCAGTTTGTTCAATAATATATGGGAGCAGAACATATTCAAAAACCTTACTAATACTGCAAGCAACAGTGAAGGGCACATATGAACTGCAATCAAAAGAGTCTCTTCCGCGTTTAAGAATCGAAGTTACCGTTCCGCAAAGGAAGGAATCAGGCATCATTGACAAATATAAACAGAACTGAAAAAGTAACTGGAGCTGAGCGACTAGCGCGCGACAATCACAACGTAAATGGTGAGCGCTAATCCCATCAAGATCACTCGATTTAGACTTAAGTTTAAGAATACAATTAACAATACTTTTAGTTGAGACGGGAATAACATGACGTTGCCAAACTTTTGGTGACAAAAATTTAGAAACTAAGCACTACAAATGATAATGAACACTAAACTCAATCTTACAAAAAAAAAAAATTATAATGCCTAAGCCAAGACGAATCTGGGATAACATCATTGGTCCCTAATGAATCAGATTTAGACTTATTAATGACTTCTTTCCATTGTACTGCACTTTTAGAGAACTCCGCATCATTATATCTAACCAAACGAAGATACCGTTTAAACTCCACTTTTGTCTTACTTTTTAAATCAAACACTCGGCCTTGCAAGGGTCGCCCACACGCAATCCAGATGCGAAGCCAGAGTTTAGCACGATTTTTGACGGCTTTAAGACCCGGGTCTTTTTTCCAAATTGGACTTCGAGTTTTGAGTTTAACCCGGACAAGGGGGACAGCCACATTCTCAGCTTGTTTCATGCGCTCAACTAAGTGAAAGTAACAAACCTTCAGTTGCACTCTGGCTTGTGGCGAAAAAACACTCGTGCACAGAAGATGAAAAGGGATCTTGACGCAGGACAACAGAGCTGTTAGGGTAGAAATATGTAAAGGCCAATTGGCTTTGCTCCATTCTCGTTTCATACACCATTTTTTATTAGCAGCAAAAGGATAATTAGATGGATCAGCGGTTAATGTCACAGTAAAGGAAAGGGGAAGGTGGTCAAAATCACGTTCGTCTTCGTCAACATTAATGACAGAACAGGGAACATCGGCAGAGCAGATACAATGATCAATATTGGTCACAGTACCACTATTATGAATATAACTGTAATTAAGAGCTTTGAATACTATGCGGTAACCAATAGGTAACGAATCTAAAACTAAGTTGGTACGAGAAGAGGAGCTATGAACATCACAATTGAAGTCACCTATCATTAGCCAACGATACCCATCCTTTTCAATATTGTATGACAGAGTTTTAAGGGATGAGCAGGCATTAGAAAACTTAGTAAGTGAAGCTAGACATTTCTGATCGCAGGGAAGATATACATTTATAAATACAAGGTGACAAAGTCGTATTGCCATAATATTATCAGAGGAATGAAATAAGATAGGTGACAAAAGAGTAGCTAATCGTTTGATAATACATGCAAGGCCCCCGGAGGGTCAGCCTTTTGTTTTTCGGGCATTTGGTAAACCCAATATGGTGGCTACTTCTTCGTAGAGAGTTAACGCAGATGGTGGGAAGTAAATGTTTTTGCAAGAACAAAATGTCAAAGTCATTCATTTTATTGTTTTAATGAGCCATCTTTATCTTTCGTGCCATTGATATTAAAAGAGCAGATTGAGACGGACAATTCGACAGTCATTTCCGAATCACACGTTTGCTCAGGACGTCACGCAAAATACGACATTTTAGGCTATACGATGCGTGATTACCCTCACAATTAGCGCATTTTGGATAAAAAACATTTGGTTTATCTGCGATAAACCAAATGGCTTATCGCATTTGGTTTCCATGTGGTTGGGAGATTGACAATTATGACAGCAACGGGGCGGGCGCAGGAATTCAAAAACCCGGAATGATTAATAACCCACCTTGAGCCCGAGTCGTAGGCTATTACTCTGGGCTACAGCATCAGCAAAAGTAATTTTCACAGCCAGGGTGTGAGATAAAGTATCATTATTCAAGATCTTTAACAATTCTTTGAATTGTCCTTTTATATAATTTAATTTTCTTGTCTTTCTTATCTTTCCTGAAATCTAATAAAAATTACTGGTTGGAAATTCCCACTTTGATTTTTTCAAAATTCAAGAAGCTAAATTTCAAGACAATTCGAGAAACAAAATTCATGAAATCATTATTTTTAATACCAAATTTAACATATTGACTGGAGGCAAAGAACTGAAAGTAAGGAGCGAAATTAAAACTTAAAACGAACAGAAACTATTCTGTATATGAAAGGGGCTATCCGCTCCTCAACGCTCCACTCTTTACGCTAAAATTTTATTGTTTTAAAAAGTAGAGTTGTGACAAAAAGTCAAACTTTAGCGTAAAGAGCGGGGGGTTGAAGAGGGGAGAGCTCCTTTCATATACGGAACAATTTCTGTTCGTTTTAAGTTTTAAAATCGCTCCTTACTTTCAGTTAAAATAAACTTGTTTTTATTTAATTTCTGAACGTTTTTGAATTAATACTGGTTTTGAATTCGGCTCACCGTACATGAAAAATTAAAACGAAATTTGTATATTGATTTTGCTTGTCTAAACTAATAATAACCTTATAATAACCTATGTTTGATGTTTGTTTCCAGAGGCACCATTTCAGCCAAACCTTAGGGTGCGCAAGCAATCGACATAGGCCCCGAAACAGGCTTGTATGAAAAAAAAATTGCCTCTAGCTTTATCCGAAAAAAAAACTGCCTTCCGTGGGAGTTACCGTAAAAATTAAGGAAATTGTCTCAATTGCTTTGCCTTTCCTTCTTTCGCTCTTATGCCGTAGGTTCGGAAAAGGCCAGATATCTGAAAAAAGCGGAAACGGTATGTGCGATGTTAAAAAAGAAGCCGTTTGGGAATCTTCCACTTTTCTGAACCTATAACTTGACGAAAGCCGAACCTCTGTAGAAACTCACGCTTTGACTAAAGTATATTCTGTAGCCGAATTCTTCAGCTCGCTGCTTACAGTAAATACTTTAGTCCAAGTCAGAGTCACGCTCCGGCTATGACGATGCAAAACTTTGCTCAATCAAATATATTTACAAAATCAAAAATACAACAAAATTTCGAAACAGATCAGTGAACACTCAAGGCAACAAGGGGAACCGTCGTGGTTTCATCTTCGCAAAGTCGTCAACAAGCTGGTCGAAATCCAAGTTTTTAACTAAATCCTTCTCTGCAAAGATCAAAAGCAGGTGACTAAGACGATCTTCTCCTGGGGTCGAACGCAGATAGTTCTTCACTATTTCCAGCCCAGAAAATAAGTGTTCATTGCTGGCTGTCGTGACAGGAAGTATGGCAGCAATGTGAAGAACTTTGATAATTTCTGAATAGGCCACTTGAAGTATCTCGATATTATCGATGACGTCCATGAAGTTCTTCGGCTTTGCCTTCTCCTCGAGCGAAAACCGCTTGGCGATACCAGCTTGGGCCTCAAGAAGAATCTGGTCAATGTCCATTTCAGAATAAAGTTCAGAGAATTGCTTGAGGAGCCCTGCATCCATGAACTTGGTAGAGCTGGGGTCCAGAGCTTCGAGTGTACTGAGCACTGGAAGGTTATCTGTAAACCTTCTGTCGAATTCCGCAATCAGACGATCTACAGTCTCCAGGTATTCTCTTTTCAGTTCTTCCGCTAGAGTTGGAGCTCTATTGTTGGATTCAACAAAGTTTTTTCCTAACGTCGAAGTGGTCATGAATTCTTTCAGGTGTTTGATAATTTTTTTGGTTCTCCTAGGTCGTCCCTTCTGACCCGCAGAGGAGGATCCGGTCGCGGGTCCATTCACGTCAGGTACTTCAATTTCAAGACCTTCAGCAAACTCTTTTGCCTTCTCCGAAAGCGATGCAAATGAAGTGTCAGAGCGCAGTTCAGCTATTTCCTTCCTTGTTGCTTGAATCAAGGTGCGGGACCTAGATATTACCAGATCAACTGCCTGAAGCTGCTCAGAAAGGGAGTTTGTCGTCCTCAGAATTGCTTCCATATAGAGCAACTGGAATATAACTGTGAAAGATTCCATTTTTCTCTGGAGCCCAGCTGGTTCTGCTCGAGCTTCACTATCAGCTCCCTCGCTGACTGCAGACAGTACAGCAAGAACACATTCATATCGGAGTCTTATCTTCAATACTGATCGATACCAGTATGACTGTCTTGTCGCAGCGCTCCTTTCTAATTCCAGGACTGGCAGTTGAGTAGCCTTTTGGGACTCGAAAAAAAGCTGATGTCTGATGTTGCTGTTGGACATAAACATGTACAGATTCTGGACTAACGAAAAAAATGAGCCAACAGTCCCAACACCTTCAACGCAGTTTACAATGACCAAAATTTGGTCTATGCGCATGGCAATGAATGTATATTGCTTGTGGCGCTTTCGCTCTCAGTCACGCTTGAACACCAGAGAAGGGCCCGCTCATCACGCTTGCTCCGTCGTAGCACTGAGCAACACAATAGTTCCAGTCGAGACCAAGTTTCGCCACTGTGTCGTGAATGAAGCTGGCTAAACTCTCAGCATCCAGGCTTTTCATATGGTAGCATTCTATTGGTCTTTCTCGTACTTTTCCCTCGTCGAAGTGCCTCAGAAGAATGGCGAGCTGTTCTTTCTTCGAATTATCTTTTGTCTCGTCGACAAGAACAGCAAAGTATTTGGCACGCTTAACTTCTTGCACTATTGTAGACCGAAGCCTAGATCCGATAACTAAAATTAGATCGTTCTGGTATTCGTGGGACGTATAGTGGCCGTATCGTCTTTGTAGCTTGTTGAAAAGCGTGGGAGAATACTCGGCGAGAAGATTGCAAGTTTCGACAAAATTTCCTTTGTTTGCCGAAGATTCAGTCTCATCGTGGCGTGAAAGGCTGTACCCAGTCGCCCCAGTAGGGCCGTTACTTTCAGTAAGGCCTTTACGTGTTCCCTGTTTTCATTCATCTCCTTATTCCTGTCCGTTGAAAAAACAAATGCGATGGGTTGCATCTCCTTGGCTTGTATAGCTTTGAACTTCGTCCACGAAACTGCACTGTACCTGTGCCGGTCACTTTTCGCATGCTCTTCTAGAACGCTTGAGATGTCCTTCCATCTTCTAACGCCGGTCTCGATAAAAGGCCTCGCCCCGTACCTTTGTCCGCGAAGAGTTGACGTGCCACCAAAGTTTCTGCAGCAGAAACAGAAAACCGAATTTTCCTTAACTGAGTACTCAAGCCAAGGATGCTTTCCATAATACGAAATATTAAATGACCGTCTTAGCTTGCCGTTTGCTGAAACCTGTGCAGGGTACCGTAGCAGCTGTGGTTGACATGGATGGTCGTGGGAGTATGAAGAAATATCAGTAGGACCACTTGAACGATGGTGCTCTTCATCTCGATTCGTATCTCGTCCAGATTGTGCCTCTTGAGCAGTGACAGGCGTAGTGTCTCTTTGAGTCGTCTCGCTTTCTACTAGCTCGGTCTGACCGACCACCTCGTCCTTCGAAGGACCCAAAGCGACGGCAATGGATTTTTCGGGTGCTGAGTCAGGCACCTGAAAGATATACCCAAAGGTTATAAGCCACTCTTGTACTTTGAAGCAATATTGAACTCATTTTCAACATTTAGACAGTTGCTTTTTTTAGTATGTTAAGTCCAAACTGCGTAGCAGTTTCCGCTTTCGGCACAGCAGTTCGGGACAAATAGTGTTAGAACTCCTCCATGGTGTGACAGTTTACTAAAGTATATCGAACTTCGGAAAAAAAGAAGGAAATTTCAGCAAAGCCAAAGAGAGCGTTTTTCGGATGATTATACATGCGTTGATCCTTAACTACCCGTAAAGACAATAATAGAAACTTTGGGCTTAATGCAATAGCAACCCAAATTGCAAAAAGCCTTTGCAGTAGTCCTTGAATGAATGATTCGGGTGTCATGACAGATCGCAAATAAGCTAAAGGCGCGTTCGATTTGCTGTAGTTTCAGTTACGTCCTTCTCCGTTGTGGGCTTATTTGCATTTTTTCTGCGACGTTTTCCCATTTAGCCTGAAGAACTACTGATAATGTGACCGCCAAACAGGTTCATAATTTTGGACCAAATGGCGAAACGTGAAGCGTGACTACAGCAAATCGAATGCGGCTTCATATCACCAGTCGGCATTGTAGCAAATCGAATGCTATAAGCACTGCCAAACTGTGTGGTTCAATCAATAAAAAAAAAGAAAGAAAAGAAAAAAAACCACAATCTTTGGCTTATGCCCCTCAACCCATGTAGCATTGTTACCCATAAAATTAACAGTGCTTTGCAGAAGAAAAAAGAACCAAACAAAACAACATAGAGGTAATCTTAATCAAACAGTTCGTGGTAACGAACTGTAAGTAAGGAGCGACCCGGCTCAATGGTAACCGAAACTCTAGAAAACGCGTTTTTGATACCAATAGATACATCAAAAGAATCAGATGTCAAACAATCAGATTTCAACGTCTCGCTCTTTAAGCTAAAATTTGACTCTGTCTCACAACTAATTTTTTAAAACAATAAAAACCTTTAGCGTAAAGAGCGAAGCGTTGAGGAGGGGACAGCCCCTTTCATATACGGAATAATTTCTGTTCGTTCTAAGTTTTAATGTCGCTCCTTACTTTCAGTTTAAAAAACTTGTTTTTTTAATTTAATTTATTGGAAACCAGGTCTACTGCATATCCAGTATTATTTTGTATTTATTATTTTTCAGTAAAAGGCTAGTTAATTTTAAAAATAACTATACTGCATTGATTGAGGGGCTATAATTTTTCTTTTATTAAAGAAGAATTAAATGACAGAAAAAAAGGAAAGATCTAAGAAGAAAACTAGAAAGTAAAAGAGGCTACCTAACTTCTGAACTAGCTTTTTTAAAACATTAAAAAAGAGTTAGCTTTTTTTAGAGCCATAGGGAGTTCCCAAAGGGACCAAGCTTGTCAACTGATAATTCCTTTGAGGTGATTTTCGGCGTTTTCCTAGCAGGTATGCTGGAACATTTTGAGGGACTGTCCTTTCCTGAACTTTAAGAAGAAAATTTACTCCGATTAATAGAAAAAATAAAAAATAAACTTTCCGATGATATATGTTTCATTAAAACTGAACATCTCTATCTCCGGGACAAACCGCGGGAAGTTATATGGTTTTTCTAAGATTTCCGGGAAAGTAGTTGTCGGCTTTTAGTTTTGTGTCGATTATTCGAATCTCTTATCCAAGCTCTACAAGCCAGGGCAAGACTGCCCAATCAATTCTAAATAGTTTGGCCAGACAAACTAAAAAAGTCTATAATGGGCGAGATAGGGTGAACATTTAAGGTACCGCATCCCCTTAACACCATATAAACTACCCAGCGCGGTTCAGAATAGTAACTTTGGTCCACCAGATCGCGGAAAAAAAACGACTTAATCAAACACAAATTCTGTAGGTTATTTACTTGCCGAGCCGGTTCACTTGGCTTTTGCTTCTTAATCCATCTTCTCAGAGAAACTTGCTTTTCTGCTTCTTTCTCCTTCTTCAATGCTGCCAATTTACGCTTTTGAGCTCCTGACAAACTCATGAATTCTCCATGGCTCTTCAGCTGCTGAAATTAGATAGTAAACTGGCGAACTGGGCGAATAATACATGGGTTATATATGGATGGTCTTACGGTTTTAAACAAATTCATTCATTTAAACTGATCTTTATAATTTCCCGAATTTCCTTTTTGCCGCTCCCGACAAAGATTCCGCTCCCGACAAAGATTCCGCTCCCGACAAAGATGCCCCTTCTAAAAACAATTGCACCCTTCCATTCTATAAGACATTATAGGATTACAATTCAACGGAATCAAAACCAAAATACTTGGCCGGCACGAAAACTTAAGCCTCCAAAAATAAGTAGAAAGTAAGTAGATAAGTACATTTAATATTTGGAAGTGGAATAGTCCAAAAATAAGTATTCTACTACCAAAACTAGTAGAAGTGGAAACACTGCTCATGATAGCACATTAGAAAGATGTTGAATCAATAAAATCAGAAACTTATCTGTCACTTCAACCCTTGCACGACCAGGGTTGCCAACTTTTTGGTCCATAAATATGTCCCCTGAGTATCCAAAATTATGTTATTTTTAGCCAAAATATGTGCATATTTTGTCTTAAATATGTCCAAAATATGTCCATCTTGAAATCTCAGAACCTAGAGGTTATTTTTCTTATCAATTGGGATATTGACCAAAAGACGCTTTGGAAACATCTTTCAAAGCGGCCAGTCAACATCAAATATATTGACAACGAAAAAAAAATATTTAATACAAGCACAAAGCTCATAAAAACAAGTAAACACTAAAAATAATTTATGGGAGCTTAAGATTAGTCTTCTAGCGAGAATTCATCTTGAAAATTATGTTCAGCATGAGAGTCAGTCTTATTTCTTCCTTTGCTAGCTATTTACCAATCGGAGTATTTCTTGCGCATTTCAAAATGTATAATACAGGATTCCAGCAACGTTTCAGAACGCCAAATTAGTTGCTTGACATGCATTAAACAACTAGTCGTTTGAATTAGAAGACCATTCCGTAATTTGGTTTTAATGTTACCAAGTAGCGTAAACTGTCTTCCAGCAGTTGCTGAAGAGTGTGGCAGGCCACAACGTTAGCATAAAATCACAAAGATCCTTGTATTTTTCTTTATCCCTGGCATCCTTACATTTCTTAGGGCAGACCAGAAAACTGATGGATTTGCTTATTCAGAACGGAAATTAAAAGTTCTAGTGCCCTTTTTCAGTGACCAAAAAGAATGGAGGGCAACTAAGCCCCCTCCCACGCTCACTTTTTTCCCAAAGTCACCGGATCATAATTTTTAGATAGCCATTTTGTTCAGCATGTTCGAAAAATACAATAACTATGTCTTTGAGGATGACCCCCAGAGTCGCCGGGGGACGGTCTGCAAGTTATGAACTATGTCCAATGTTTACATATAATATATGGGAAGTATACAAAAGTTTTCAGGGCAAATTTTTCTGGTAGTTGGGAAGGGAGTCGGGTTTTACGTGGGAGGAGCCTTCCGCGGAGGAAGGGACATTGCTATGAAGGGGACGTCGGATTCCCAGCATTATTTAAAAAACAATAAGAAATTAAATAAAAATGCAATTTTTCAACTGAAAGTAAGGAGCAACACCAAAACTTAAAACAAACAGGAATTAATACGTACATGATTGGGTTCGCCCCCTAGTCATTACCTCGCTCTTTGCGCTAATTGTTTTTTTTAATTTCATCAGAGCTATTTATTCTAATTAACGACATTTGTGGTTAAGGGGCCATTCTTAGAAAACTGGAAGAAAATTTGAACTTTGGCGTAAAGAGCGAGGTATTGACTAAAGGTTACGTAAGTTAATTTGTAAGTTACGTCAGATCAAAAGTACGCGAAAGCCATTTAGCCAAAAAAGTAAAATTAATATGCAAATTTCATTTTAATTATTCATGTACGGTGAGCCAACATCAGAGCTGCATTAATTAAAAAACGTTCAGAAATTAAATTAAAAAAAAAACAAGCTTTTTGAACTGAAAGTAAGGAGCGATATTGAAACTTAAAACGAAGAGAAATTATTCCGTATATGAAAAGGGCTGTCCCCTCCTCAAATATATATATATATATATATATATATATATATATATATATATATATATATATATATATATATATATATAATATATATATATATATATATATATATATATATATATATATATATATATATATATATATATATATATATATATATAATATATATATATATATATATATATATATAATATATATATATATATATATATATATATATATATATATATATATATATAT